>OY982563.1:1832183-1901674 GCA_963859945.1 Euplagia quadripunctaria
GAGGATTCCTCGTCAACTGTAGATAGGCGATGGTTTTAAAGGGTGAGACCTCATAGAAACAAGTAACCACTGGGCATCATTTCTAATGACTACTCAAAACACAAACCATTGCACATGCGATAGAGCAGAGCATATGGTAAAGGCACGTGGAATTTACAATGAAATGGAGAGGGTGCATCTTAAAAATCTACTTCAATAGATAAACTTCACAACAACAAGTTTATGTGCATATACATAGTTAGCATTTAAAACGGTAAATTTATCAATAACTAGCTGGCCCCGCCGATTTCACCGCGTAAGTCCCGACGCTGTGAAAATATCTGAATAAAAAGTAGTGTGTAAAGTGTAGTTTTTGCATGAAAGAGCAACAAATATCCATAGATCCATACATCTTCACAAACTTTAACGTTTATAATATTAGTAGGATTTTAAATTTGTTTGCTGAGTCGTGTTACTGATAGTTGATATGCAATTCCGCACCCCTATTTCGACTTTCTTTCAACTTCGTCTGAAAATCCCTACGGATCTCCGGCTCCTCGGGGACGCAGGAGCCAGGAGTATGTGGTGTTTCCACTAAAAACCACCCCGACAGCCGGTCTCAGGCACCCTGTTCCAGGGAGGACCTGGACCATGTTATTTCAGGTCCCCCCCGGATCGACGCCGCGCCTATCCAAGCCCTATCCCGGGGGAAGCAGGCTTCCCCACGCCTATCGGCCTAATCAATATGTGTTGCGGCCCGATCGCAAAAAGCGATCGGCCGCCCATCCTATCGCCTACCGCAGCAATTAATCTGCCACCAGAGGTCCCCACTCTCTGGCAGCCTGCGGCCCCGTCGACGGCTGATATCGCCGCCGACGTCCTCTACGCTCGGGATCGGCCCTTTCCCGATCCCGTTCAGCGGTCTCTTTCTGGAGCATTACAGCTTCACAGAAAGAGACCACTGCGCCCCAGCCCTCCTCATCCGCCAGCATGGCAGCAATGATTGCTGGCGGGGACAGGTCTCGTCCGATTTGGTCAACCAGGATCTCGCGTTCAGACGCCCACGCGGGGCAGTCTTCCAACGTATGCTGGGCGGAAGTCCCAGTCGGCTGCGCAGTGCTGGCATTCTGCCGTCTCCTCGCGTCCAATCCGATTCAGGTACTCACCGAAGCAACCATGCCCAGTGGGGTACCTGCGTCAGTCGGTAGGTGACGCGACCTCCCTCCCTACCTACCCAAGCTTCGAGGTTAGGCAGAACGGCACCGACAGCGCGTTGGCGCGCATTCCGCGGTTGCTCCAGTCGCGCGCGCCACTGCGCCAGTGCCTGTCGGTGAGCGTTCCGTCGCATTTCGAGCTCGTCCTGGTCTTCCCCACCCTCACCCCGGCGGATTGCGCAAGTCTGATCATAGACTCTCGCGTCCATATCCGCCAGGATATCAAAAGGCGGGAAACGTGCCAGGACTGTCGCCGCCTCCGACGAAATTGTGCGGTAGCCTCGTACGATCCTAATGGCCGCTACCCGCTGGGCTTGATTGAGCTTAGCACTGCAGCGGGAGGAGGCCGATAGGCGCTTGGCCCATATCGGCGCTCCGTAGAGGGCCATGGATCGTATTACCGCACAGTAGAGGCGGCGAACTTCCTCCCGCGGACCCCCTAGATTAGGCAACAGCCTCTGTAGGGAGCCCGCCGTCTGTAAGGACCTAATTGCATATTTTGTACATTTTGTTTCTACAGGAAGAGAATATTTACGTTCATTCAATTTGTAAAGTAAAGCCCGTGAGGGCGGTAATCCCAGACTTAGGCCTGTTGCGTCCTGCTTTTGATACTCCTCCACGTGCGACGTATGTTCTTATTAAATTGTTTTAACCTATTGACTCTTTACGGTTTCTTAATTTATAGTCTTGACGTGTAGAATTAAGTAAGGTATTAAAATCTAAGTAGATTTTAGAATTAAAAGTTGTACCAAACGCTCTTTGTTTTGTTGCTCGAAATAAGCATATACATTCTACTTACCTACGTTAAAATGTTATTACAGCTTTCATCGATTTTCCTGTGGAAACCAAAATTAACCCGGGATAAAAGTACCCTATAACCTGCGCAGGCACTCAAACTATTATCACACTAAGTTTCAGGCATATCACTTCAGTAACATGGAGTCTCAGTCGATTTTTTTCAAATATATATTCAATGTACAGAACTTATCTTGTTACAGATTTATTATAAGTACAGATGAAAGATTGTACCGTATGTATTTTCCATTTGACTGAAAAAATATGTAATAATTGGTTTCACTTAAAGATTTGGTCTATTTCTAGAGACGAATGGGGACAACGGGAATACACCGAATTACTTATTTACCTCAGTTCTACGGCTTTACGGGAAAATGCGACGAAACCTCTTTCACATTACATATTTTGTGATAATCCTTGTTAAATACAGATTCATGTCACTGATTTCTTTTTAAGTTGAAACACGTCCCACGTCTAGGCCGTGGGAGAGCCATGTTATGGCACGTATAGGCCGGCTCGACCGCAAGCGGGACGTCCTCACAGGAAACCGGTGTGAAGCAATGCTTGTGTTGCAATGTGCAGCAAATGTGTGTTTCGCTGAGTGAGTGAGGTACCGAAGGCTCCAACTCCCCAAGGGCCCCTTCCCCTACTCCCACCTTAAAGGCCGGCAAGGCACTTGTGACTTTTGAGTTGCAGGTGTCCATGGCAACGGTAGTCTCTTACTATCAGGTGACCCGTCTGCTCATTTGCCCGATATCCCATAAAAAATATACCTATAGTATGGTTACCAGCTGCTGATAAACATACTTATGTATTACTAAATCACTACATATTATAAAACAAAGTCCCCGCCGCGTCTGTCTGTCTGTCTGTTCGCGAGAAACTGAAAAACTACTGAACGGATTTTCATGCGGTTTTTACTAATAGACAGAGTGGTTCATGAGGAAGGTTTAGGTGTATAATTTGTACCCGTGCAAAGCCGGGGCGGGTTGCTAGTACATACATATAATAGATAAATTATACCGAGGCACAGAACAAATGATCGTGATCATTACACAATAATTTATTTTGTCCTGGATGGGAATCGAACCCACAGCCTTTGGCTCAGCAGTTAGGATCACTAACCACTGGACCAACAGGCCTGTTATTGTTCTAAATGGATAGATATTTATTTATTCTATACATCTAGTAATATACTATTATCTGCTATAAGTAATAATGGTATACTGCCAGCTACATAAAAATATACCATTAAAATCAATAACAACGTATTTTCGTAGTAAAATCAATGGGCATGGTTTATATTGAAACCTGTTTGTTTGAGATTACTATCAATCAAGATATATCTGTAAGCAAAAATTGTATTTAATGGTATTGAACAATAGGTGATACATTTTCGTAATGAGTGCGTGTCGCTCTTGCCCTGTTCAACCTTCTGCGACCCAGAAACGGCTGCAGCACTTTAATATAGCCCGTAACTGAAGCGAATGCCGGATTTTCTATTCTCGCGTACGTCTGTGAAGATTTATGTTTTGTCTCGTTTTCGCAATATCCCGTGATACGTTTGCTGTCTTTTTTTATATTTATGAGGTTTCTCTTTAAGTTTTATTACGTTGTTCGTGTTGTCTATTAAAGTGATAGTTTTGAATTAGGTAACAAAAAAGAGTTTTAGTTTTATAATAGAATATGGAAATGAATGTCCTTAAATTAATATCCGTTTAATACGTTGGTAAAACGTGATCAAACAAAAGTAAGATGTATGAAATATATTTTTTACTTATGTTTGTAGAAAAAAAGTTAGTGATAGCGAGGAATGTGACCAGTCCCGCCCGATGATTTTAATTTTATCTTCGTCATTTAATTTTTCTTTTACACTGAAAGAAAGTATGTGAGTGATTACCTGAGAGTTTTCTATAATTTTCTTAAAGGTGATTAAGGAATCCCCAGGCGATATAGGTAAATCCCCTGGGTATTCCTCGATCCCCCTGACGCCTTGGAGAAAAATTACAGAAAATTCTCCGTCAGTCAGTCTTAGTACTTTTACAAGTGTTTTTTTTTTCTGTGTGTCAAATACAGAACAGAATACAGTCAATGCAAAAAAATGTACAAGGTTCATACAAGACCGTATTCCAATATCATGTACACATACACACACTAGCATAATCTACTTATAGATTGAGGAAAAAAACCAACGGTGTTTTGAATTCATTGATAACATTTATTTGCTATCGTATTCTTAATATTAGATATTTTTATCATTTCATCTAATAGTAAATATCAAACGGTGGTATTCCTTATGCCGAGGTGTTGTCAATCTTGCGAGCATATCCTTAGGATGAAGGCCACTTTATTAATACTAACAACGTAAAGCCCTTACTTTGTCACTATCTTTGTTCTTTTGACGAAGGAAAGGCCACGGTTATTACGTTTGGCTCTACACGGAGAATGAGACTACGAAAGTATTATGTTCTTGAGCGTGAAATAAATAAAATATTATGTAGGAGTATGAACGTAAACAAAGACAAACACTGGGAAGTTTCTGAGCTTTTTGAAACAACTAACACTATACTAACAAGTCGTTTTCAGTTGTTCACTTCACAGTTCACTACTATATTTTGTTTGTTGTGCTTTTAAGTAAGAAATCACTACATCACTACATAGTAAAAACAAAGTAGCTGCCTGCTGTCCGTCTATCCGTAGGTATGCTTAGATTTTTTAAAACTACGCAACGTAATTTGATGCGGTTTTTTTTAATAGATAGAGTGATTCAAAGGGAAGGTTTATATGTATAATACATGCATAATATAGTAGAGAGACACTGATAACTTTAGAGGTTTCTAATGTGATGTCGTAAATAAACACATTTCTTTGCGTTTACATTGCAAACGCTGACTAAACCTTACGAGATAGATCAAAATAATGTACCACAGTATTGTATACTTAAAAAGGTCTACAAAAGAGTCTGCGATGGTATATGTCTATCTCTTAGGGATAACCCACAATAACCATTTTTTATCCTTTACTTTTTACGACAAATAATGGCTTATTTACGAAGCGATTTTAAGCAATACAGTCCTTCAATACAATCCTTATCCAATTAAGTACCTTAAATATATTGTGCATTTAATATAGATCAAAATAGCCTTTTATAGCATGTAAGTTCAATGAATATTTTCGAAGATATTACAGATTTAAAATGCAGGGACATAGTGGTTGCGGCGGTACCGTGGTAAGGCCTGTGAACGTTGTATATAAAGTTATTCTGTAGTATATTTAGTATCATCATTGCACCCGTGCGAAGCCGGGGCGGGTCGCTAGTATATTATAAAACAAACTACCCCGCCGCGTCTGTCTGTCTGTTCGCGATAAACTGCAAAAGTACCAAATGGATTTTCATACGGTTTCCACGCACGGATAGAATTATTCATGAGGAATGTTTAGGTGTATAGTTTATTACGGTTTTGTATAATTTACCGAAATATGACGACGATTGTTGAAGATGTTGAAAAAAATCAGTCCAACTAGAAGCTTTACTCATACTGGCGTGCGGCGCGTAAACCAATAGAGTTGTATGAGAACAATGTACTACGGAGTTATTCCTCTTAATAATATCTTTTACAATGTAGCTAAAGCTATATGTCTATCTTTTAAGATTAACACACAATAACGAAAAACTCTAGGCATATATGCTCTGCTACCCGTGCGAGGCTGAGGCGGGTTACTAGTAAAAAAAATATATAGAAAAGCATAATTTATTTTTACTAAATTTAGTGTCGTTTTGTTCATCTGCAGACTGCCTTTTCAGTAAAGATAATAGTTGCTGCTTACTTTTGGCGAAAAGATCTTCCCCGTAGACATTAACGTAGGATTTTTTAGAGAAGAGTGAAAAACAATGATTTTTTTATTTTGTTTGCATTAAGATGATTACATACTTTTTCTACCTTTACTATAAGGCACCTACTTCAAAAAGTGCAAAAAATACCTTTAATTTATTTTTTATATTTATTTGACACAAGTTATAGTTTACTAAGGTTGTTGCACCAAATCTTCACCCCATTATCAATTATCCAATTACAAGTGCTTTGTAACAAATCTCCACATCATTGCCAATTGTTGAATTAGAAGTGCTACTTAATGTGTGATACCATATCATGACTGCAACGCTCAGAAATTCCATGCTGAGTATTAAGATTGTTAGATTTTAAGAATAAGCCTTTATCCCTATAGTTGCAACAACAGCATTGCAACGTCCGCAAGTTTCCCGTGATGAGATAGTTTAATTTAAAACTTATTTCTGATATCTTTAGCAGGTGTTCGTAAAAAAACATAATACTAATAAAGACTATCTAGCATCTTACCTCTAGCGTTATGTAAAACTTTTTACCCTAGAAGTGAATATTTTCCGAGCACTTTCCTTAAACGTACTTACTTACTTTTCTATCTAGATTTTTAGCTAAAATAGATATGCAAAACAAATTACCATCGGGCCGGAGAGACGAGTTTATCTGAGACGGGGCAATTTTTCGTAGAACCGTAGAGCCTTCCGGCCAGAATTAAGTGCCTCTGTACGTGGCCCATATTACACATTTTAAGGCTTTCCTGATCACATGAGACTTTTTATCTATATAATGGTGGATTACTAGGTGTGTTCAAAATAAATTTACAACATGATTCAAGTAGGTACCTACATACATGGTGTAGATATTCTTTATTTTATTAATAACTAACGAATTTACGAAAAGGTGAGGTGATGAAAAGAGGTGATGACACGGGGTTGTACATATTGCAGTAACTTGTTCTATATCTGTCTGTCGTACCATATAACCCCATCAACATTTCATTTTATTTTTCACTCATATAAATACATATAATTTTTTTAAGTAATAACACACTTTACCGAAGTTTCGTAGTGCGTGTTTGCTAATGACCATGGTCCTTCTATGTACTCGTATGTTCTCAGTCCTAGCGCCCTGCCTAATATACCTTAATTGACTTAATTTTAACTTGCCCAACAGTTACGTAGCAATATTCATAATGGGCATACAATGTGATAAATCATGTCATTATTCATATTGCCCAGGCATCTATATATATAAATCAATGTTCTTTTGTTTGTCCTCTATGCGTTCCGAAACCATTGATCAGATTGTAATGAAACTCCGGTAGGGTGTTCTGGGGGCGCTGGCGAGTGTTCCTGGCCCAAAAAATCTATATAAAAAATTACATTCCAACGCATGCCGGGTGCAGATAGTTTTATATAAATATTTCATAAATATTGCAATGTTTAATCACTTGGTCCATAACATATATTTTTTTCGAATAATCTGACTTAAATAATAATTCGTTCTGTTTAGGTATACATAAAAGTAAGTCTTTGACAGATATTTGACGTTACAAAGTCTACACCCGACGTCTGGTGCCCTTCAAAGCTAATGTAAAAGAGAAAAAGGGCTTGATGACGGATGATTGTACGTTACCGTGCTCGCGATGCTTCGTACTCAAAGGAATTCCCAAAGCGAAAAAACTGATACGTAACTGGGTATTTATGGCCTTATGAAATTGTCGGGCTTACGTCTGCTTTACGTGTATCAGGAAGAGATAGCTATGTATGTATAATATATGTTGATCGATTTATTCCTCGTCAAACTTTGCTTAAAGTCATCTTTAATATTGCTATGGCTATTTCGGCTACATCACTTTATGGTTGAATGGCTGTAAATTGTGTTGTAAATATTGTACTGACTTCTTTACGATCTTCAACGTCTAGTTTTTCTTTAATGAGCTTAGACTGTTTCGCTGCCTGATAAAGGTTTTCCATCCTGTAACCCGTGTTTAAGTTGCTTACATTACAACGTTTCTTTTGCGGACAGTTTCTTAATGCTTTGGCAGTAAGTCGTCGTGCATTTCATTTTCATTCCTAAACATGGGCATTAAGTGCAAGTCTGCTGACTTAGTGTCGCCAATTTTACAGCAATATTAGGTAGTAAATAATAACAAAATTGTATTCTATTTTGTTTTGTGTAGAGTAAAGGCTCTGGAGTTATAAATGTATCTATCTACCTATCTATATCTGTGAATAGTATCCCTTTATTCTAATACTTCATGGCATCATATCATGTCATAATTTACGTTGGTACCCTATTAACATTAAAATAAAACTTTCATTTCATTATTGTAATAGTAGTCTATTTTGTTAGAATGAATACTTCAATCTAGAAAATGTTACCGAGCTCGTTAATAGAAACCTGACTTCGGAAACGGCGGACATTACCGAGATTATTGTCTTTCCTTGATAAGTGTTTAGTGCTCGCTTAAAATGACAAAAACATCGAATAGCGTGCCGCCGACAATTGAACGGCCCTTTATTCCTATCGTAAACTCCATAAATAGCAATTCGTGGCGAAGTTGGCCCATTGGGGAAGTTTTTGATGTATAAAAGTTATCAGTCAAAAAATAAGCCGGAAGTTGGCAGCTGTACAAAGGTCGGTAGCAGGCACTCAAGCGATAATCAGGAAGACACTCGACCGAACTGGAGCCAAATGTGGTAATAAATTTAAGAACGATATTTAAACTATTTTGTAATGTTATCCATTATCGTTCTACAAAGTAGGACTTCGCTTCGAACCACAAAACTGAAAATAAGTAAGAATTGCGATGTGTTAGTTCTCTATTGACGACGCTGTCTCGAATGTAACGGCTGGCAAATATATATACTAAACGCTACTTTATACTGGTCAGCGTAATTCATTCTTCGTTTAGAATTCATATTTAATAAATCCTCTGAGACGAATTAGTGTAGTGTTGTTAATGTGTGTAAAATAATGATTATCGTGCTTGTGCAACTGGCGACACATAATTTGGAACAGAATATAGTAATGGCGTTTCTAAATACATATTCTCAGTTCTGTGCTTCGATCGTTCGTTTAACAATGAACTGAGTGATTTTTTTTGAGGAACAGTTTTCACAAAACTAGGCCTATGTCACTGGATGTACTTGCGTGCGCTAAATACCTACGGTCGCTCGTCTGCCGGCGGACCTTCTCGGAGTCTCGCGCAGTGGGTTGCCGATACTACAAAAGAACTAAAAAAACGGGCAAACTTTATTATGCTAATGTGCGTGACAGTTACGTTTTTACACTCGCGAAATGTCATTGCATAATGATACAAGTTGATGAAATACTTCCATTAAAATAGAAAGAAATTTATATTTTTTTTATTCAACAAAAATATAATTTGAGTCGAGTCACTGTCGTAATAAAAATTGTAAAAAAGGGCTATAAGACAAGCATGCAGTTTAAAAAAGAACAAAGACGCTATTTTGACATTTAAAGTGAATTGTCATTAGGTATATCACACTAATTATAATTAAACTAAATAATCGATTATTTAGATGTGTACGTCCGTATGTGTAAGTTATTTGTACATATAAAAGCTCTAAATAATACTCTTTTCCTTGTAATTTCTGCACACTTTTATCTTACAAACTGTCATTGTAAACAATACGATTTCGCAATGCAGTTCGAGCGTATTGAGTGACAGCGCAACCGTACTTAACGTCCACGTTTGGACTATAATTTTTTCGGCGCTTTAACAGCTTTTGACAGCCCATCTAGACATATTAATGATCTAAGGCTCTGCCTTACTTTTAATTTAGGAGAATATAACCTTAGTCAAACCTTTAATTTCTTAAATATTATCTCTATCAATTAGTGTGTAATATGCCTACTGTTATTGATCTTAAATAACACTTAGAATATAGCGTCTGACATTGACGCGACAGGTCGCTTCACTCCTTGATAAAGAACCCCTGTCGAGCCCAAAACTAATCGGTCATCCCCTAAATACACACGTGAATACACAATACATATTAGATTTATCTTTACAGTACTGCACTGTGTTTGAAATTAACATTAAAATAATCATCTTTGAGAATACTCACCCAACTTCCCCTTGACACTCTTCCCAGTAGACCTCAACTTCTGTGCGAAAGATTGAGGCCTTGGTCTCGAAGGTTGGTTTAGTTTCTGTTGGCTAGAAGACTGTGGCACTGAAACACCCAGCTCTGGAGTCAAGGTCGGAGCGATGAGATCCCACTTCGGCTCCAGAGTCGCGTACTGAGCGTCTTTCTCTAGTGATGTTACACTTACTAGATTTTCTCTGAAGTCTGAGACTAAAATAGGAGAAAATAATATAAGACATAGGGAGTAACAATACCAAAATTAAATGTTACTAAACGAGTTGTGAAATTAAAGTGAAAGTGGGCTGACCATGTTGCCCGTAAAGAAGGCTCGCTGTGAAAGACAGTGAGAGAGTAAAGATCGTGGGCTATAAACTGTTCAAGACCGATCAAGATTTCATAAACTGAAGGAGGCCTTAGCGGGTTGAGAATGTCTAAAGAAGTAGGAGAAAAACAAAATGAATTTGGACTCATATTGCGCCCATAATTGATCATCTACCCTGGTCGGAGGATCCTCCCTTTGTAGGGAGACATAACATCCGTTCGTCGAATTTCTTTTATTTAAATTTGAGATAAGGTGTTTTAGAAAACTAGTTAAATAGCATTCGTCAGAATATCTAATAAGAAAGCTCCAAAACTTACCAGATGAGGCAGTGTGCTTGTTTTGCCGATGAGATATTTTGGTCTGACTTCTCAGTTCAATCTGAGTATCCTTAACATTCTGATACATGTTGCTGATCTGATGCAATAGACGTAGCAACGGCATGTTGACCTACAACGGAAAATTGTTTGCATTATACAAAATATGCAACTGACACATTCATGACTCTACAAGAAGTTATGTTAATAACTAGCTATGCTCGCCGTGGCTTGCCTCGCGTGTGAACATATTTATGTTGTTTTTTAGGCGGAACCCTAATTCCTTTCCTAAGATTTTTTTTTTAAAAAGAGTAGCCCAAATTATTGTTTATAACATCAGCATCCCGTGGAAATCGATCCATCCGTTTCGGACATTAGTTATTAAATAAAAATAAGATTATGAATTTATTAAAAAGCTGTTATTATGATATTACAAACAGACACTCCAATTTCATTTATTTGTATAGATTAATGTGGTAATTTAATTTGTGTGGTTAACAGTGCGTCAGTACAGTAGTCTACGCACTTCCACCGACGAACAGACGCGTGTAGGGTGCGCGTGCGACGGTGGTACTGGACCATGCTGCGCGGGCCGTTTCGACTGCTCAGCTTTTGTGTGACAATAAAATGCTTCCATTAGCTTATCCATTGATTAGCCGCTTCCGTTTCAGTTACGTTTATTGTCACTTTTCCGCTCCTAAGGGTCGCAGCGTGATGTTACATAGCCTAGCTCTATCCGATAGAAAGAATTATTTAAATCTGCTTTCCTATGGCGTTGCTGTTGTTGTAAATACAAATTTACATCATGTTTAAAACATTTAAGGGAAAAAGCAAATTTACAACATAAAATTGATTCCTTTTTTTATAGTGTTGCAAATGTGTATTAAAATCCAGTCCAGGATCCAATCCATCCAGTCTCGGCACAGATTAATAAAGAAAAACGTTTGTGAAAATGAATAAAATGTAATATTAACCACCATTGCAAGACAAATTTACCTACGCACGCACAACTTAATGTTTGCCTTATAATATTGTTTTTTTCGTACGCAATTATTCGCCTAAAAGTGCATCCTGTCTTCCGAGTCATCTCCTTCCTCCTTTCGTCTCCATACCTTATGTTTGTGGCCGCCTAAAATCTTTCTACAGCAATAAATATGTACTCTAACAGCTTCAATAGATAATATCGAACATACCTGCTGCGAAATAAACCGGATGCTGATGTTAAAATTAAGCATCGTGCTGATGTGCTTCTTGAGCTGTCCTCGTGAAATGTACAGAACATTCTGTCGCTGGATCAGGTCGTCCACTGCCATGTCTGCCACCTTCTTCAGGTCTACGTCGATGGACACCTTCTCACACAGGAACGCTGGGGTTTCCGATGGTATGTTTGCGTGAGTTTGGGTACCTGGTGGAATAATATATTTTAGGATTCATTTAGAGATAAGAATGAATAAGACCTGGTTGGTCTAGTGGTTAGCGATTCTGGCTGCTGAGCCAGTTCATGGGTTCGATTCCTACTCAGAACAAATAATTGTGATGAGTACGATCCTTTCTTTTGGTTCTGGGTGTAATTAAACGTAATTGGCAGTTATCATTATGCTGAGATTGACATAAAGCTCGCGGAAGTTAATTATGGACCATGTAGTAGACAGAAATTGAAATAGTTCTGAAAGAAAGAAGGCTAGTAAACATCCGTAAATAAGAGAAGAAAAAATACAATACCTTTCCCTTTGCCAGGATGCCTTCTATCCCTTGTCGCGAGCTCACTCACGACGATGTCAATGCGGAACATGTCCATCCACGCGATGAGAGACAGTTTGGAACCCAATGACTCCAGCACCGGTGGGCCCCCGCCCTCGCCTGAACCACTCTTGTTCTTAGATTCACCTAAAAACAGCCGAAGACTTATATTTAGTAGGTTTGGTAGATGATTTCAACATTTCAGCTACTGGACGTCTACTGCTGGACATAGGCCTCCTTCAATAAATTCCAAGACCAGTTGGGAGCGACCTACATCCAACTTCGACCTAGGATCTTCAGAATGTCACAAGTCCACCGCGTTGATGGACGTTCTACGCTGCGCCATGCCTGCCCGTGGTCTCTATTCGAGAACTTTCCGCCCCATCGGCCACCTGTTCTTCGTGCTGTGTGCTTTGCCCATTGCCACTTCAATTTTATCAATAAATTGAAGTGGCAACGAAGATTACGGACATTGCCCAACGGATCACCGTTGGGCAATGTCCGTAATCTTCGTTTTTTTGCTTATTTCCTCATTTCTCATTCGATTTCGCAGTTTATCCCAAGCATAGCCCCTCACCATAGCTCGTAGAGCGACTTTGAGCTTGGTTATCAAGCCATAGTGCGACACTACGATTCGGTTCGACGATTTAGTAGTGATCAAAATATTTTTTTGTTTTATTTTTAAGATAGAATGCCAGTGATATAATGTTAGATTTACCGTTTTAAACTGGATTCAAAAACAAACAAATCTAGGGCAAGTAATCCCACTAATATTATAAATGTGAAAGTTTAGATGGATGGATGGATCAAGTCAGTCTTTTGTCTATCGAAGCAAAGGAATACTGAAAAGGAGAGACAGATATGGTTTTCTGTAAATATATACCTTGCGTGACCTGGTGCGGTGACACCCCTAACGCAGCGAGGAACGGCTGGAAGACAAGGTGAGCATCCAACAGCATCAGCGAGCCCTGGACCGGGTACAGGCTGCAAGCTGGCATAGACGCCACAGACCGGAGGTTTATCTTCGAAGGAGGGATTATCGTCTTCTTGCTTTTTGGCTCCTGGTCATGACACCAAAATATGAGAGATACATAGTAATATAATAAGTAGGTCAGTAGTCGGTGGTCAGGTAGGTTGCTCCATAGAATAATCCCAATAAACTTTTTATACCCCCTGATTATCGCTTGCCATCAATGAAAAAGATACTAAAAATAAAAATCTATATTTTACGCGAATTTACATACATATTACGTTATATATGTGAAGATAATTCATGTTCAGGACCCAGGAACGTGAAATTTGGCATATATGAATGTATGGAAGTGCAGAAAGCTAAAGAAAAAAATACAACTTACCACTTTTATGGGCTCCTGCTTAGCCATCCATTGGTATAGATCCTCTCGCGCTCTATCGTTCCTAAGATTATCGTCACTCCCATGTGGAGAATACAGTGAGGGGTTTGACCCCATTGTCGGCAGGTCCTCTTTCAATGTGCCATAGTCTAGAAGAACAGAGATTAATAGAGAAAATAGCAGTTTGAGATTGAGAGTTACACATGCAATCTTAAATTTGCAAACACAAGCGTCAAACGAACTACGTATAATTATCCTACAATTTAACTGATGTACTAATAGAAAACTTGCAGCTACAATCTGATAATTTGCACAAAATGCTTTTTTAAAGTCTGCTGCAAGCATTTTTACTGCAACAACAGTGAGAGAGCCATGCTTCGGCACGTATAGGGCGGCTCGACCGGAGTGATACCACGACCTCACAGAAAACCGGCAGTGAAGCAATGCTGTAATTTGCCGAGCGAGTGAGGTCACCAGAGGTCCTAACCCTCCCCTCTCCCCATCTGCCCCCCTCTACCCCCACCGCTCTTCCCTCTCCCCCCTCTTCTATCCCTTACCCTACTTACACCTTAAAGGCCGGCAAAGCACTTGTGACGTCTGCACGTTTGGCCCCTATCTCATAAAAAATTTCTGTGACATTTATGCCTTTGAGAATGAAGAAAGAAAAGTTTAGCTATACCTTCTCCCATCTCATGTCTCATTTTAGTCTATCAACTTTTGTTTCATGAACTAATAAAATTTTATGAGTTGTTGTGTGGCAAATAATTCATATGGCTTGGAAAAAGATTGAGTCTGAATTTTGTTTTTCTTCGGATGATGCTTTTTTTACTAAACGGGTGGTTTAGTAAAAAAAAACCATAATGAAGTTTTGTTTTTTAATTTTTATACAGGCATTTTCAGAAAAATCTGGACATTCCATCAGCAACCTTAGTATTAAATACGGATAGTTTCATCCATGTCAGCCCTCTCTCTTGCGAAATATTAGCTTTTTCGGTCAATTTGTCAGTTTCAGAATAAGATTCCTGTATTAAAAATTACGAATTTTCCACACCTTTCTGCAACACCCTGTATATCAACATACATCGAGCTTTCGTACCAACTTCCTTAACATACCCTAAGGTAACTTACAAATAGAACGAGCAATGTACTACTCACTAGCTATAGCATCGTCATGGAAGGCAGGCTTTCTCGTTGAGAACGGCAGTGACGGGAACACGAGGCTTGCGCGACTGCTTTGTGCTCCGCGTACTGTGAGCGACGATGTATTAGCACATGATGCGTGAGCATTGTAGGGGATATGTTATAAGGTAAGGTAAAGTTTAAGCTATTAATGTTTATAAGGCCTATAATGTATCGTAATGAAAATAATGCAATGGTGTAATGTAGTTTTTTCTGTAACTCGTATGTAGGCAAAAAAGTAATATTTTTTTTGTTATGCTGCAAAATATGAATAGCATAGTCAGTGAGAGATGAACTTCTTATTTAACGTAGCGCGTTATATTGAATTTAACAGTATTGTTTTCGCTGGATAATTTATTACCTTTTTAATTACATATTTTCATGTTCAAATTTTATTAAGATGACGTAGACATAGTGTAAATTAAAGTTTAGTGAATAAAAAACTCCTTACTTTTAGGGAATTTTTCATGCATTAAGCCATATACGTGTGTAATAAGTAATTATCAGTTTTCTGTCCTTATTCTATTTACTAGCTGACTCGCACAACTTCATCCGCGTTTGAAAATTTTCACCGTTTTTGCAAAAACAATTATTGATGCTCCGCTACTATTGGTTGTAGCGTGATGTTATATAGCCTATATAGCCTTCCTCGATAAATGGGCTATCCTAAAAGAATTTTTCAATTTGAATCAGTAGTTTCTGAGATTAGTGCGTTCAACCAAACAAACAAACAAACTCTTCAGATTTATAATATTTATAGGTAATATATACTTTTTTGGTTTCCCGCGGTTTCGATCTAATTGCATCGATCGTGGTCACGGGTGGACTGACGTTGAGATTCCTTTACTTTGATAAATACACACTTGTATAGGTCTAAAGTATACCTGGCAACTGTAGTGTCAATGTCCACTATTACCATAAATAAGTTTTATACCTGGCAACAATAGTGCCAATGTCTACTGTTACCTTAAATAAATGGTATACTTGGCAACTGTAGTGCCAATGTCCACCGTTAGCTTAAATAAATGGTATACCTGGCAACTGTAGTGCCAATGTCCATCATTACCTTAAATAAATGGCATACCTGGCAACTGTAGTGCCAATGTCCACTGTTACCATAAATAGTGGTTTACCTGGCAACTGTAGTGCCAATGTCCACTGTTACCATAAATAAGTGGTATACCTGGCAACTGTAGTGCCAATGTCCACTGTTACCATAAATAAGTGGTATATCTGGCAACTGTAGTGCCAATGTCCACTGTTACCATAAATAAGTGGTATATCTGGCAACTGTAGTGCCAATGTCCACTGTTACCATAAATAAGTGGTATATCTGGCGATTGTAGTGTCAATGTCCTACCACTTACTGTAAATAAGTGTCGATAAATCCTTTTCACACTTAAATGCTCTCTTTACATAAATTTAGCATTTAAATATGGAAATTGGATGACATAGAATTCTCAATGAATAAACAATCCTTGCATATGACTGTGACAAATGACTGCATAGCGCTGCGTTTATATATTTATGAGTAAAATAGATTTCGTGAACAATTGATGTTTTATGGTGAACTTGTACTGATTCAGTGTGTGCTTTGTGCCGAGTATACATATTATTATGGATCTAGCACTATATTTGGCATAGATAAATACAGAATAGTAAATTTAACAACATAACCTATTTCTAAATAATCATATTCCAGATGTACCTACCTAGTTTACTTTGAAGGTTTAATCATAGTTCTATTTATTAAATATATGTACATATAATATACTTGTTTCTGGTTTTATAAAACATAATGTGTTAAACCACTAATGAGCTAAAAAAAAAAACATCCTTAAAAAGTAATTTATAAAATTGCACAGATGTATGTCACCTACCTCAAGAAGAAGAAAAATGTTATGCAGACCAATATAATTGTAATACCAATAAATAGGTCACGTGGTTAATGAGACTTCAGACTAGACTAGACTATTAGTTAAGATATACGGTTTTACTCACGTGTATATTTCGGGGATGCCCGACTAGTTGCAACCGGCGCGGCCGGACGCCTCACCCCTTGATAAAGGACCCCCGTCGGGTCCGAAACTAGTCGGGCATCCCCGAAATATACACGTGAGTAAAACCGTA
This sequence comes from Euplagia quadripunctaria, assembly GCA_963859945.1. NCBI lineage: Eukaryota > Metazoa > Arthropoda > Insecta > Lepidoptera > Erebidae > Euplagia > Euplagia quadripunctaria. Next base: position 1,849,169 of record OY982563.1, read on the forward strand.
TATCTTAACTAATATGAATACCACTCACGAATGTTTTTATTCGAGCATAGACTAGACTATACATAATAAACTATTAATGGCGTAATATATTTATAACAAAGTACATTGCAATAGCATTATAGACAGATAGATAACACTTATTTATGCACCATTTCTACAATTGAACAATACTTCTTTTTATATGGCAACAAGCAAGCAAGCAACAATGGGGTCGATGACTGTCAACTCAATAGTAGCTTTTCATTAATCGTCAAAACGATAGACTCGGCACATTGTTATATGAAATACTAAGTCGTTACGTCACGACTACGTATTTACAAATAGTTAACTTATAATATTGATTTGAAGTATATTAATAATAATTAAATAAATTAAAACATTAAATTGAACACATACGACAATTTTTGATGTACTTTAGGATGTTACTTTACGCGACCCAGGCGAAATAATTTATTTAAAACATACGAATCTATTTAATTCAATAAATTTAGTTTTATGAGCTGTATGTAGGTATTTAGACGCAACAAATGTCTTTCAAAAGGTACATTCATATATTATATTAAATTGCTGATTTGATTCAATTTTCCTGATTTTAATTTAGTAACTGCTCAATTATTTGATGGATGTAATTCTCAATATTTCGTTACTAAGCTCTTCATATCAATTTCTTGTTCGTTCCGAGTTCTATTTTCAAATAACAAAAAAGAAACAAAAAGTAAAGCAGATATCTAAAGAAACACGCAAAACAAAGCATACAAAGCATGTTCACGTTCAGCTAAAGCGAAATAAACTAATCAATGTGTGAAATGTCTGGACAAAGTAGATAATTAAATGAATATTTTTAGAGAATAATATAATTATACACAGATATATACACAGATTAGGTAATAGGGGTGGGATAGAAATGAAAATGAGATGAACAAAGAAGACACATCGTCAATCCATGCTCATCAGACAGTCAAGACACATAACAAACGCAAGACACTCAAGACACTCGTTTTGAAGTCGTTTGAAACGTTCGCGTGTTTATACAACTTTTGTACAACTTTTGTGTTAAAAATTATCGTAGAAAAATGTTTAAAGTACCGACATAATGACGAACAAAATTTCCTTAATCTATATTTATACTAATATTATAAAGCTGAAGGAACTACTGGTTCGAATTGAAAAATTATTTTAGTGTTGGATAGCTCATTTATCGAGGAAGGCTATAGGCTATATAACATCACGCTACAACCGAGAAGCGGAGCAGTGACCATAAATGCAGGTGAAACGAACGGCTAGTAATATTATAAATGCGGAAGTAAGTGAGCGTGAAGGTTGAAGTGAGCTAGCTTGTGAGGTCTTGAAAACTAACTGCGAACTTCGAACCAGCGAACAGATACGTTTTCGACAACAAAAAAAAAATACTTTATATTATTTTTTTTATATTATTATTTTCCATTTTGTCCTCTATGTTTAGTACTTACTTCAACTCATTTGTTAATTGCAAAATTTCAAACGACTTCAATCAATTAATTGAGATTTGTAGACTCAGAAATTTAAACTAAGACTGAGAGTATATGAAACAGATATTAAAATAGCATTAGTCGACAAATCCCAAAACAGTAACAATAGTGTTGACGTACGAACCGGAGGGCGGCGTGGATGGGAAGGAGTGCGGGCGCGGGCTTACCAGCGCCGCGCCGGGCCCTTCACCCACAACACAGCTCATGTTACATTACAGTGTGGCACATATGTGGTACATGTTACACTTATATTAACACGTCATTGGTGCCGATTCTGTTACATCACTCTCTAAACTGTTAGTGACTAAATTTTCTTCATTTAGGATGTAAAGCTTGTTGGATAGGTTATCTACCTATCCAACAAGGTTTACATCTTAAAGATGATGAGAGATAGATGTATACACTTCGAAACAAGGTCTTATTTCAAATTTAAACAAGTAGGTAACATATGTCGCTATCGAAATAAGCAATTTATTTGTCGACTAAAGTCTGACACACTTAAATAAACTTTAATATCACGTAGCGAGAGCTGCTATCCGTTGAATGTCATCTCTTTTGCTCTGTGTTTTTAGTAAGCGTCTTCGTAGGTGTCGATTAAAATAACGTCATCTTAGTTCGCTTTGAACAAGTTTTTATACGGCTTTTGAATAAATGCAGACTCTCGCTGCGTGGAAATAAAGTTGATTATACGTTGACAGGTTTTAGTGAAATTTAGTGGCGCTGAGAAATAGATGCCAGTAACAAATAGACCTTGTTACGAAGAAGACAAGGTTGATTTCATTTGAAGAAATTAAGACAGGTTATAGTTTAGTGAGTGTGCAATAGAACCGGCACCAATATCGGCAGTCGGAAATATATGTGAAATTTACCTTTTTTTAATTATTTTTCCCTTTTATATCAGTTTCCTTATTTAACCTTGCCTTATATAGCCTAATTTTATGCTTTTTACTGTTAATCTTAACATAATACTACACAACAAGAAAGTGCTATAATACAATGGAATATTTTCTTCAAATTTAAATGAGACCAATGTTGAGTACAACCAACTAAATTAAAAACAACAGTCAGTCGTAGGACTGCACGTCAGAAGTGAAAACATAACTTCACAATGTATTTGCATATATATCTGTATTGTATATATATAATTAGATTAAAAAATAAAAAAGTAGGTAATAAATATATCTAAATGTACACATAGGGTACACTGGAAGTTCTGCGCTCCTGGCCGCTCATAAATGTTTGAATTTCGAATGTTATATTTTTTTAAATATTAGAAACTCGGCTCGGACTTACAAATTTTCGATCAGGTAACGTGTTCTGACGCGAGTTTAACATTTTTTACCCATTCCAAAAAGTGCACAACGCCGCTAAAGAAGTTTTCGCTTCAAAAATATAATTATTGAAATCGGTTCACAAATCGAAGATATCGCGTAACATACACACAAAAATATAACTGTCGAATTGAATCAAATCATCCTCCATCAAATCTCCTTTTTGAAATCGGTTAAAAGTAGTATTATAAAACTTAAAAAAGTTGCATATAAAGTCTTTGGACAAACTATTGTAAGTTAGTTTTAGCTAAAAGATGTGTTTTAACCGCCGTTATTACAAGATGTTCTCTTGGCTCGCTAATTCGATAAAATTACATATTAAGAGCAGCAGTGTAAACGCTGACATTTGTAATTAAGTGGCAATGGGCTGGCCACGTATGCCGATGGAGCGATAGTCGTTGGAGCAAACGGCCAGATGGATCGACGACCTGAGGAAGGTAGCTGGGATAGACTACTACTGCTATGGAGAGGCGTATGTCCAGCAGTGGACTGCAATAGGCTAATTGATTGATTTATATGTAATTTTAATAATAATAACTTCACACATCTCACACACGCCCGTCTGATCCCAAACTAGGCCCTGTACTATGGTAACCAGACAGCTGATAATCATACTTATATATTTCTAAATACATACTTATTTTAGATAAATTACACCCAGACACAGAACAAATGATCGTGCTCATCACACAATTATTTGTCCTGGGTGGGAATCGAACCCACGACCTCTGGCTTAGTAGTCACTAACCACTAGACCAACAGGCCAGTCAAGTAATTATATGAATTGTGTGAATAACAGAAGTATTAGAATTACCATTAGAAACTAATATTGTCCGACTGAGAAGAAACATCAATATATACTTAATATTTATTACTTAATTCAGTTTAATTTCTATCACACTTTAAATTTCAATAGCTTCACATATATTTCCGACAGATTTAATTTTCAGTTTATTTATATATATATATTACTTTATAAAGAGCTCACTCTAATAATTATAAAAAAAAACAATAAGACTTTCAAAACGTTTACCGAAATAACACCACAGTAAGTCTATAATATAAAATAAACAAGCGTAAATTGCGGTGAAGAAAGTGTCTGTGGTAATTAATAACTTTTTAAGAAAAAAATATGTAAAGTATCGACATTTTTATTTTATATTTTTATTATATATTTTGAAATTATTAATTTAATAGAAAATACTATTTACAATAAAAGTTATGTGAGATTTCAGTGTATATCATAATTTTAATAGTATTGTTTTTGATTTAACGATAAAGTAAAGGTGACAACTCACCGGGCAGGTTGATTTTATCAACATCCATGTTGAGCAGTAGACAGTTTTCGTCTAAAGCCTCGGTCTCCAGAGGATATTCTTGCCAACCTTCCACTGAGTCCTATAAGATAAAAGAGTTGTTTAGTCAAGGGTGATCACATAGTGCAACATACAGCGCCTGCTCTGATGGCGCAATGGGTAAACAGGGTGTCTTGTCTCTACACCGCGCCAAATGTGACTCATGAATAATTGTCCCGAATCTGGGTGTTATTTGTGTCCCTTGTTTGAATGTTTGTGAAGTCTCCGCGACACATAAATCATTCTTAGTGCGAGAGTTGATGAGATATTGAATGTAAGAAAAGAAAAATAAGAAAGAAAGGAAACGCTCGCTCGAGGACTTTGAAAAATAAATAGCTATGTTTATTTTACCCTCAGATTTTTGTATAGCTTTATAAATTATATGGTCCATGTAATGCCAACATTACAAATATTTTAAATGCAATATCTTTATAATACAGATTTTTTAAATTTTTCTAATAAAGGGGGCGCCGACAATGTCTGTCGTCATCTTATGTTTAAATACAATTATCGAACTTACTTCTAGTAAATCAGGTAATGCAAAGGTGACGTTTAGGGGCTTCATGACTTTGCTCTTGTAATTGTGCTCCAATAACAGTGGAGTGTATAGTATGTTCTTCCATTGGCGACTCAACACTATTACACCCTGAAATATTAAACGTTAAGATTAATAATATAAATACCACAGGGACGATAATTCTCCGAATATTTCTTGCTTTTGTACACCTATGTATAACTGAGCAAATCGATAAAAACATCCCAAAGTTGGTATTCTTTTTGACACGAGTAAAGCATTCGATTCGTATTTCATATTTAAATTATAACTTCTACCTTATATTACGCTATGTGTGCTACCAATAGATCAATAGCTATCTTATAGGTAGGCAACGATACGATAAAAAATCTCAATTATCATTGAGAATGCCATAAAACCATATATTGAAAACAGGCAAGGCGTGCCTCGAGGCGCTTCTTTAGGACCCCTTATACAAATTGAAAGAAAGTAGTTATTTAAGTGAGACGCCTCAGTGTACCTGTCTCAGCGTGGAGAGCGAGGGCAGGTGGCGCTCGGCGAGGTCGGCCTGCACGGCGGCCGCGTCGGCCTGCAGCGCGTAGCGCAGCAGCACGGCGCACAGCTGCAGCGACGGCTCCTCGCGCAGCTGCTTGGCCATCGGGGTGTGGCGCCCGTAGCGACTCTGGATGTCGATCATTGTATTATTCAATAACGCAAGAGTGCTTCTTTCACACAATCCCTAAAATTAGATCGAAACGTCGGGAACAAAAAATGTTCCACCTTATGCATTCTAATCGCAAAAGTTTAAAAGTATTGGGTGCTTCGAGCCGAATTTTGCTCCCAACCAGAGAAGCATGAATTTTAAAAATAATCTATTTGTGTTGTGTTACTTCCGTGTGATACATGCGAAAATGTAAATAAGATTTAGAAAGGGACCAGGGACGTTAAAATAGGGTACTGTTAATTACATTTTTTTGGGATGGTGGCTTCCCTTAAAAGCTCATATATAAAAACACATAATTTTTATACATGAGCAATTAAGATTTTTTTTTTATCAAAGAACATAAAAATTTAATTTTTCATCTGTAAGTCAAGTGAATTGATACACCAATCACAACGTCAAACGTCTCTATACTAAGACAAACATAACGTTCATGAGTGTTTTTATAAATATCTTCGTAAATTCTCGTATTTTTACATATTTATATAAATCGTTGTGGTTTTTACATCGAAAAAATAATGGATGTTGGTTATACAAAAGGAAACAGTGCATATTTGCCGAGATTGGATTCAGTCTGGTTACCATAATACAAGCTTTGCCTAGATTAGGATTAAACGACCGTGTGTGAAATACCTATGTCAAGTCATTATAATATTGCAAACAAATTTTCTACTATAAATAAGATATAATATTATTTATAGTGGAAAATTCGTTTGCGACTAACCCAGATTCTCTTCTTTCCTCATCTATTGTTAGTATTGTTGTATTTTCATAGTCGTAATAATGGCGCAATATTGAAATACGTATATGTTTTTTTATTATTGATAGTAAACTAGTGATATTGACGTAATTATGGTGGTAATACTGTGTGATGCTATGCAGCACGACCACGGATGATTACCTTAATTTTTATGCTATATATATTCATGAAAAAAAGTGTACCTACTTTATTGTAGAGAATATTGAAGAGTATAAAATGTACTCTGATATTTTCGCTGTTATAACATATGACTCTAGCCGTGCTAGGTAGTACCTTTCTGGCACGACCACTATAGATTTTAGGTATTTTCATCAACTTTAAGATGAAAAATTATATAAATCTAATTGTACTCAGATGTACTCTGTTTTACAGATAATTTTGAGCAGTCTTTTACCCGTTTTGAAGCGTTTTTATTTCTGCGGAACATCAATAGCACAATGTTACGCCATTACTATTTCTAAGTTTATTTTTTTTATTTTACAAAGCTAACAAGCAAGCTTACGGCCCACCTGATGGTAAGTGGTCACGGTAGCCTATAGCCGATAGTAGCATCTGGGTGTTACTTGCGCATTGCCTACCTTATCAGAGACGATGATTAGTGATCACCGATCAACTGATTTTTGAAAATGGGAAAATTTGTTTTTTTTTAATACGTATACTAAACACGAAAATATTTTTATATATATTTCACATTGGCAATCGAGCAGTATTAAATAGTTTCTGTACTCGAGTACCTTGTTGTGGACATTCCTACTATATTACAGCGTTACAGCGAAGTTTCTGAAAATTTCTGGGTGTTAGGGCTCGTCGGGATAGATTAAACCGTCGGTACTGAGAGTGTTATAGGCAGCGGTAACCATTACCTTCAGACGGGCCGTGAGCCTATCACTAACTCGGTAAAAATATTATGTTTTATGAGATGAGAACGTCGAATACTCAGAAAAGAGCCGCAGATTTACCTTACCTTCGGTAAAGTGTGGTGCGAGGTGAGATCCAGTGCAGCCGCCATGAGGCTAGCGGCGGTGGCCGTGAGGCGGCGCGCGTGTGCGCGGTAGAGCGCCACGACGCGGATGCCGAGGCGGTTGCACGGGTTCATCCACGCGTTGATGGCCGGAGACGCCGTGCTCAATAAATTCCAGTCTAGTCTGAAAAATATGTATTTACATTAATAAAAATGACCCATTGAAGCTAGACTGCACTACTTTATGTTTGTTATGGTAATTGTGTTATTAAACTTTCGCGACTGCATATTAGATGTGTGAATCGCAACATAATCACGATAATAATTACAAGGCACGATACCTTTTTTGGTTACCCGACGTTTCGATCGTATTGTAGGCACGGGTGGACTAGTGACAGTTCAGCTCCGCTCCCGTGAAGTGCGAATTTAAGCAACTACCCGAACTTCGTCCTTTATTATTTTTAACTTCGTATATACCTTTTAAGTGTGACCGCGATTAAATTCCGATGTGCACATCTAGTAAGGATGTTAATAAAAATTATTAATGTTCATTACATGACATCTAAAGATTTTAGATTTAAAAACATTATTAATCAATCATTAATCTCTTAAATCATAAAATCAACATTATCATTTTTATTCTTTTTAGACATTCAAGTTACTCTGATCTACTTTACCTCGTATAATCAATCTTCTTCGTTATTGGAGTTCTTGGAGGTGCAGCGAAGTTGAACCACACAACTTTCAGGTCGATGGCGCAAGATGACATGTTCCCATTATCCTTTACAGGAACTACGGTACAACTGCTATCATTATTCGAAGGCTCTTCAGGACCAGGAGTTGACGGCTCCGGAGGTGGAACAGGAGGAGGCTGAGCATTTCCTAAGTTTGGAGTGCTAGGTTTAGAGCTCGATTCTTTCTTTCGGAACAGATCTTCAATTCCTGAAGATCTGTAACTCTTCGTCTTTTCTTTATCCGGCTTCAACTCTTCGGCAGACTTGACGGATTCTCTACAGCTTTCGTTGTCTGGTCTAACGCATTTTTTGTCCTCATTCGGCTTGTGAGATTGGGAATGTTTTGATACCTTTATTGAGACGCCTTCTAATCCACATTCAAACATGATATAGCCGATTGGGCTGTCTTTTTGAGTTTCAGCTGTTCCGTTCTGGCAGCACTGGAAAAGAAATAAATATACAACACTTCCGTTCGTTTTGAACCCACCTTACCGGGAAAATACTTCCACCCTACAGAAGACAACGCTTAAACAGCACTACTAGCGGCTCAGTCTGCTGCTGCGGCTCTTTATAAACACCGATAACCAGTTACCATCAGACGGACCCTGAGTACAGGGTCCGTCTAATCGTAAGTGGTAAAAATAAAAATGTATAAACAAATAGTATCCACATGTAATGTCTTAAGAAGAAATTGTTGGCAGTCTTACCGTGGATTCGCATCCTTTGGCGCAAGTGTCAACCCTGATGAACTTGAAAGACACTTTGGAGTGCTGACAGGGGATGCCAGTGATGGTTACGTCCTTTAGTTGAGAAGATTCGTTGCGTATGCGCCGGAGTTGACCGTGGACTTTACCTACATATACAATTTACCATAGACATCATAATATGTAAGTATAAAATCAAATTTAAGCTCTGACTAAATTGATCAAATCGCTCTCTTGTGGCAAAATACTGTTTTTCAGTAGACCAGACGAAAAAATGGTTTTGAAAGTAACGAAATAGAATTTAAGTCTTATCTCTAGATTCAATATTGGCGTTACGCTTTTCTATCAATTGATATATAAGGATTGTACTCTATGTATACATATTCTGTAACGGTTCTAAATATGAATCAAATGTTAAAAAAATATAAATCGATTATGAAAACCAATTCAATTATGAAAAGAAAATGTTATACGTACCGACATTCAAAGTTATAGTGGTGTCTTCACACTGTTGTTGCGATGCCTCTATATAAACAGGCTCGCCTTTTTCTTGTCCACGTTTCCTTGAAGACTGGGCTGCAATCAGGGCCCTTGGACCTTTCATAATTCCAAATGATTTCTTACTTCCCAACACTCTCAATGTCGGTCTATAATACAACTGGACAGACTCAAGATTTTTTTTCGAGCTGACGTATTTTGCTATAATATTTTCGACTGATACTCCAAATAAAGATACACAAGTTAAATCCTGGATGTTGTCCAAAGCTGAGAAGGATATCATGTCTTCGACTACTGAGGATTGTATGAATATCATGTTTACTTTGGGAATAGTTACAGTCGCTTGCAACTGTTCACAAATTGTTTCCTCGTAAACATTGGAATGAGGGATCGTGGCGAGTTTGCATTTATCATCCTTATCCGACACCAGGTTAGAATGACTCCGGGTTTGCATCTGTGGCAGCCAATTCTGTACGTACTGCTTCTGTTTCAGCACATTGGCACTTGACACGGTTGATATACAAAGTAGACGTAAATGATTAATCACAGTTATGGGATGTATGTTGGCCAGAACAGGAGTTAGGGATTCGACAAATTTCTGCGTACTTTCCAGGACTAAAGGTGTCAACATTATGTCAATTTCGCCCCGCAATTTGACGAAAAGCCCGCTTTTGCTGTCGCTTGTGGTAGTAACAGTCGATGTGGTGCTCTTCTCCGTTGTGTTCTCCTGGCTATCTTGCACTGTCTGCTGAATATCCCACCAACCTTGAGGATACGGATGAGCTTTGACTTGAGAATTGAAATGTGGTGGCAAGTTTGAATACGGACCATGCTGATTCTGATTGTTGTGATCTTTCTTTGATATCAGTTTTAATATGTTCATTTTACCATGCGGCTCGAAGCAGGGAAGATATTTTTGGCCAACGTAGACTAGCGTACCGTCGTCAGCTCTTCTGAATAGCGGTAACGTGAACACGTCACTGCCACTTGGTAAAGAACACGAAGACCAGTTTGAGCATTTGTATTGAGGCAGGTTGTGCATGTAACTAGCCATTAATAAGGGTGAGTCTACAATAGGCTTATTAGTCTGCATATGAAGATTGACAAGCGTCATATCTTCTTGTGAAGAAATTGCTGATATAAACGAGTTTGACGAAACCGAACCACTTTCTGAATCAGGTTGAACTCCTGTACTTAAATTGCTAATCGTATCGGGAATATCGATCGGTTCCGATTTAGGCATCGAATTGTTAAATTTCTCGTTAGATATGTCGTTAATTCCAAAGGAGCTTTTGTCTTTTTGATTACTATGCCGACTACCGAAGGAATGTTTTAAACTCGAAGAACGGCTGGGGAACATATCCTCATCAGCCGAGAAGAAAGCTTCTGAATGATTCTCACTAGTGATAGACATTGTTCTTTGCACTTCTTGAGGAAGACTATCATCTGGCGGAACTTGGGAATTTAATGAATAATGAGATTCAGACACAGCCACGCTCCTAGCAGGCACTTTAGGTACCACGAAAGTTTCGACATCTGTTTGAGTTGTTTTTTTACCCATTACGTTGCCGTTGTCTTTGGCCCCACAGCTTAGAGCCAGCTTTGAATCGGAAACACTACTTTCCATTTGTGGTACATTCAGTATGCTTTTATTAAGTTTAGAATCACTATCGATTTTTGTACTTCCTAAAGGCACGCTGGCGTCTACTAAGCGCGCGTAAGGCACGTCACTCTTTGTACTCGATACGAGTATATTATTACTTCCTTTACTCTGGCTGGTATAAGAGAATCTTCGCGTTAGACTTCGACGTTCAGCGCTTTGGGGGGACTTATTCAAATTTTGTGGCAATGGAGACGGTATTAATGTAGACACATTTGTAGGCTGGAGACACACATTCAAATTGTTGTAGGGTGGAGTGTGGAACACGAGCTGTCCAGAATGTAATAAACTTTGTCCATAGCCATATTCCCCTGGTGTAGTCTCTATTATATTAAATATGGCTACGTTAATTCCTTCATTGAGATCGCTCGAGCTTGGTTTTAGGAAATTAGGACCATTTCTATTCGAACCAAAGAATGCACAGCCACCGGTACATCCACACTGTGAGCTCTTTCCTTCACTCGGCCACAGAAACCAAATCCTTTTGGTCTTATCATCATGAAGTTTTAAGAACTTCTGTTGTACTAGGTGGAGATTTTTGGGCGTTTGTGGTAAGGATGAGGCAGCTTCAATCAATAAAGGTCCTAACGTGACCGATCCGACCCCGACCCAAGTGTCACTTTCTGGTTGCTTGGCTTGACTAGCGTTTGTATTATTACTACCATTTGAATGGTGGTGTGTGTTCGTTTGCATGTTCGTCTGAGTAAATAAAGATAACCTTATGTTAGGCAACAATCCAGTTACACCTGTGCCGAATCCCGAACCATGTAAGTTGCAGAAACTAAGTCTTGCTGGCGATATCCAAGTTTGTAGCGTGGTGTTTGTATCCGCGATATAAATATCAATGAGATCAATGGCAACTCGAATCATTTTGTACTTAATTTCGTTAGATGAAGGGCACCGATATTTTAAAGTGTGGTCAGTCTCACTGCACATTATATTATTTAATCCATGATGGCATTGTTTTGCCGTGTTCGGTGGCACTAATTCGTTTTCACTGTCTCCTATTAATAGCAGGAATGTTTCTAATGATGATATTATTTGGTATAATTGAGGTAAGGTGAGACGACCAGTTAACTGTCCAAGTTGAAGTTCCATCATCCAGGCGTATTCCACCGTCTCTTCCTCTACAGTGCGATTCATATCACTGAAGAAGCCGTTGCCTCTCAGTTGGAATGATGAAAGCATTAAGTGGCCTTGATAGAGTGCCCCTGAATTGATCGGGTTGGATCGGGACAAGTTGTTCGCAGACACTAATATTGATGGACTTAACAGAAGTTGTAATTTCGTTTCTCTAAAGCTTTTGTCCATTTCAAATCCAAATCGCTCGATCAATATGACCGGGCAAGGTGGTTCGTTTTCACTACAATTCTTCACAAGGTGGGCTTGAATATCGTGAATGATAATGGAAACAGTGACGTCTAAAGGTCTATACCGTCGCGGATCAAACGGTCCCTTGCTTGAATCCGTCGAATCATCAATCGATATGTCAGTATGTTGGTTGATACTGCTCTTATCATTGAGTTTTGTGCTATCGCTGGACCAATAAAACGATTCCATATTTGGCGTCTTTTGCATGTCTGTGAATGTTTGGTCTTCACCAAAAATATTTTCTAGTAGGTTCATAAAACTAGTTATAATTGTTCCATATGCTAAGAGGATTGAAGGTCCAACTTCAAGTTCCACACTAACTTTATCAGGCGGTAAAGTAGTTCTGTCGAATTTATTTCCATCTAAAGTCCAATTGATTTGGGGCTGTTTCCTCATCCTTGGTATTCTCATCGGTGAAAGAAGAATTTCTTCCTTCTCAGGAGTTGTTATATCTGCTTGTGGTTCAGGTCCTAATGGAGGGATCGGATGATAATTGTACCTCACGCTCAGAGCCACTATAGGAACAGACCAGCAGTCTATCCAACCTTGTGACTTAACGCATTTTCTACGCCACTTTGAAGCTTTTAGTCTACAGGGGACTAGTTTCATATTTTTATCAATAGACAGAAGTAGTGATCTCGATGTATGTACTTCAGGCAAGTAGAGGCTCATGTCGACAGCTTCACCTTGTATCCAGATCTTGAGTGGTATGACATCTGGCAAGAAGTCGACAAAGGGCAAATCGAACGAAACGTCGAGCAGATCACCGCAGAACGCAACGTGATTATTTTCCTGATTAGTAGAACTGCAGTCGATCCAGTTGAACTCATTGCTTACGGTGACCACTTCACATTCTTTAAGTAGGAGGGAGATTTTCCACGTGTAAGGTAAAAAGTGTAAGATATCTGGGCGGGCTTTCGAGGACCAATCGTCTATGAGATCTTGAAAGAAATCTATATGTGTGTAGACGAGATGTGTGGTTGCTTTGCACCCTGTTAAACTTAGCTGCCAACATTGGTGATGGTTCCACACAAGAGGATAATGACATTTCACAGTATATTCTAAGGTTTCGCTTTCAGCTAGGCTTCGATACTGCAGACTCGTGGTTGCTTCCAAATGAAGGAGCTGACCAGTGATTCTTGTCGTATATCCATCTTGTAATACAATCCAGGGCAGTGTCACTTCAAGATATGAACCAGCACCAATGTTTATGTGTACAGCATTAGTTTCCTTATTTTTTGTGAATAATATATCAATGGTTGCTTCGTTTAGGGTTGAGAGTCTTATATCGAAGGATTGTGTTTGTCGCCTATCACCGGGTTTTGGTTGTGGAGTCACTTCTAAATTTTTAAAATTCGGTGGGAAGAAAAATTTAAAGAGGTGATCCCTTTGTCGATCAGCCCAGGGTCCATAACTGAAATCTGTTCCTTTTCCACATTTTATATCTACACCCCATATTGGAGGAGCCGACTCTACTATATCGCCATTAGCTAGCTGCAGTAGAACAGGTTGTTCTGGCACTAAACCAGGCTCATCCATATAGAAGTAGATTTCGATATAATTGGAGCTCATTATAACGAAGCCTTCTCCCATATACCTTGGTGGTTCATCAACCATTGACGTGTAATTAGGGCTAGGTGCGAGCATTACTTTGCAATTTTCCGCTTTTACTTTGACGAAGTGCATTAAATGGTCTAGACTGGAAGCTGGAGGTTTTGTGCTATAAACTAAATGGGATTCTTCGATGCTGATGGAAAGTGTTGTTGGGACCAATCTGTTGCCAAAAACTACTCTTCCTGAGCAGATATCAATCTTTATAACAGGAATTAAGTCTCGCCATGTCCTTGCCATGGCTGCTTCTGATCTGACTGTGTCTTGTGCGCGTCTTCTCTTCTCATTAGCGTCGTTCATGGCTTTGTCGCGGTCTGTACAATCGTCGTCATTCTGTTGTTTGATAACTGGTTCTAGTCCGAATATTTTCTCTAGCTCATTGTACAAGTCACATCGATTAAAGAAGTGGAGCTCGAAGCCATTTAGCATGATGGATAGCCGAGTGTCCGAGTGTGATAGGTCTGTAATAGGCAAGTTATTTTAATACGAAACATGTTATGATAGACAGAGATGAACGACGTCGCAATGGATTATATGATCGACTTCTAGCAACCATCAAATACAGTCAAAGTTTATTAAACAAGTTTGAGTCCTTGTGTCTCTCCATAACTTTAATGATATTAGACTTTTTAACACAACGTATAGAGGTAACGGCCCTTTAAACTACATTACTAGTAGTATTAAAAGGAAACATTATTTTCAGTGTATTTGCCTAATTCTGTGGTCTGTTCCAGATTAATCTAAAAGATTGAAAAAACGATGGATTTATTAGAAAAGAGTTTCCTATTGTTACTTTAAAATCTGCATTATCTGACTAATTACTAATTGAACAAAACCATGACAATGCTTCGGCGCACGCCGCGAACAAGACAAAGTCATTTTTGGCTTCTGAAAAGGTAGAGCTAGTAACCCATCCTGCACATAGTCCAGACCTGGCACCATGCGATTTCTTAATTTTCCAAAAAATTTAAGATTTGATGAGAGGTATGACATTTACGGGGCCGGCAGAGGCCATGATAGCTTTCAACCAGCACGTGAAAAATATTCCTTAGACCTCTAGTTCCTCATGTTTTCAAAAATGGTTTGACCGAATGAAAAAGTGTTTAAAATGTAATGGAGAATACTTTGAAAAGCAGTAAATATATTACTTTACATGTAAATTGTTTTATTAATGAGTTACGCAAAACTTTCAGTGTACCCCATGTATAGATACTACTGGGACTGGATGCGGAAGGCAGAGGACCGGGTGCTATGGCCCACATTGGGTGAGGACCCACCAGTACCAGCAGTGGACAAGAATAGGCTGATTGATTGATAGGTACTACCCACTATCTGGTAGGCACCCGGAGTAGATAGGTTCGCAGCCGGAACTACGGGTCCGCCTATTAGACCAGGGTAATACGGGAACCGGTTCCTGAGCCCTCTGGAGCCTCTCGGCGTAAGCTGTCAGACACCGGTTTTGGAGTTGGATTGTTGATGGTTTGTGGTTAGCTACAGAGAACGGGCACATTTGTCGGATCTACCATGTGTCGGTGGAGCGCCCGATCTCGCGCGCATCGAGCAGCGGAATGAACCGGTCTAAGGCGAAGGGCCCCTTGGTTTTCTGCTGCGGGGCTTGGAGCGTCCCTTAGCAGAGGTCCCGTCGAACCGATGCAGGTCAGGCACTTGCCTGCTAGGCAAGTAGAAAGGTGACTAGACACTGATCCGGACACTCGTCTGTAGGCCTACACATGATTATAGATCTCCGGATCTCCGATCTCCGAGAGCTCCGGTACCAGCTGGTAACTGGCAGTCGGCTTCTCTGACGATCCTGGCGGTGTTACCGTGAGCATATGTAAATATGTGGGAGGTGAGCGTGCATTACAGCTACGGTACTATCTCGACAATAGGGAGTGTGCCGGTTGCGAACGGGGTTCACTGCGAGTGTGGTTCCACGAGTAGCGATTCTCTGTGACCGATAGGCATACGGGTAACGAGCCTTAATTAGTACCGGCGCCATGGCGTTGGAGGTAAGACCTACCGTATAAAGGTCTCTGCATCTCGGGACCTTAGTTTGGGGAACTTGATGCCGGTATACTGACCCTGCTTTTATAACGATTGCGTTGGTGGAGTGGGGGCAGTATGAACAAATACGAGAGAGGGTCTGTTCCCTTTTTTTATTGAAATATTAGAAGACAGGCACTACTTTTACACATTGGAGGAAAGTTATGTAGTGCCAAAAAACAGATTTATTAACAAAAAAAAAACTGTGTGGTGTCGTGGGACACCAGATAGGAACGAAGTTCCTTATTATAGAAATAATAATAATAGCAAACTGCAATAATAAAAACATGAACAGGTTGGTGATATTAATTAATAAAAAGCTCTAGAGGATCTATATATGTATTATTAGCGTGACAGTCACGAGTTCAGTTCTCTCTCTCTCTGTCCCTCTCCCTGTCAATGTCACTGTCCCTCCCCCTGTCCCTGTCAATGTCCCTGTCCCTGCCCCTGCCAATGTCCCTGTCCCTGCCCCTGTCAATGTCCCTGCCCCTGTCCCTGTCCATGTCCCTGTCAATGTCCCTGTCCCTGTCAATGTCCCTGTCCCTGTCAATGTCCCTGTCCCTGCCCCTGCCCCTACCCCTGTCCCTGCCCCTGCCCCTGTCTCTATCCATGTCCCTGTCAATGTCCCTGTCCCTGCCCCTGTCAATGTCCCTGTACCTGTACCTGTCCCTGCCCCTGTCCCTGTCAATGTCCCTGTCCCTGCCCCTGTCCCTGTCAATGTCCCTGTACCTGTACCTGCCCTGCCCCTGTCCCTGTCAATGTCCCTGTCCCTGTCAATGTCCCTGTCCCTGTCCCTGCCCCTACCCCTGTCCCTGTTAATGTCCCTGCCCCTGCCCCTGTCCCTATCCATGTCCTTGTCCCTGCCCCTGTCCCTGTCAATGTCCCTGTACCTGTACCTGTCCCTGCCCCTGTCCCTGTCAATGTCCCTGTTCCTTTCCCTGTCCCTGTCCCTCTCCCTGTCAATGTCCCTGCCCCTGTCCCTGTCAATGTCCCTGTCCCTGTCAATGTCCCTGCCCCTACCCCTGTCCCTGCCCCTGTCCATGCCCCTGCCCCTGTCAATGTCCCTGTCCCTGCCCCTGTCCCTATCCCTGTCCCTGTCCCTGCCCCTGTCCCTATCCCTGTCCCTGTCCCTGTCCCTGCCCCTGTCCCTATCCCTGTCCCTGTCCCTGTCCCTGTCCCTGTCCCTGTCCCTGTCCCTGTCCCTGTCCCTGTCAATCTTACGCTACGGACGTTTTTTGCCGGTTAGGGTACCTCTCCGCAACACCCCATAAGGAACTTCGTTGCAAAACTAAATCCTTATAAGCAAAAAAAAAAAATACCAATCGAATTGAGAACCTCCTCCTTTTTGAAGTCGGTTAACAAAGTGTCGTTACAACTTTTTGGTCTTAATTTTTGGCCTAGCCCCCTTTCGCAACGCGCCATAAGGAACTTCGTTCCAAAAACATTTAACAAAGAGTCCAACCTGATATGATACTCGTATATACAAATTTAAACCATATTTTATGACTATTATTGTATCTAATTATTGAATTACTCATGATATGCACATATAATCATTTCCTTTCCTTCCTGTCCATGGCAATTAAATATATAAACGTACGTACCTACCTAATTTATAGTTTGTGAAGTATGTATTATGTAAGTAACTCTTTTCATATTTTTTTCTTACTTTATTTGGTTTGTGATGTACTAGGTAATTATTATTGTTAATGTTACTCAGATGCTTATTTATTTATTATTATTTTATTTTTATTTGTTACTACTATTGTTAAACCAAAAACAGTACAGGAAATATATATGTACGCCATAGTTTGCAATAAAAACAAATTTTCTTTATTTATTCTTTCTTCTGGTATAGAGTTACAATATTAATAAGTATCAAATATATAATTTACTAGCAGCGCCCCACGGTTTCATCTGCGTAAGTCCCGATCCCGTGGCAATATCGGAATAAAATATAGCCTATACGTTAATCCAGGTCTCTAGCTATTTACATACCAAGTTTCATCGCAATCGGTTCAGTGATTTTTGCTTGAAAGAGTAACAAACATCCATCTATCCATCCATCCATCCAAACTTTCACATTTATAATATTATATAATAGCAGCGCCCCGCGGTTTCACCCGCGTAAGTCCCGATCCCGTGGGAATATCGGGATAAAAAGTAGTCTATACGTTAATCCAGATCTCCAGCTATCTACATACCAAGTTTCATCACAATCGGTTCAGTGGTTTTTGCGTGAAAGACTAACAAACATCCATCCATCCATCCATTAATCCTAACTTTCACATTTATAATATTAGTGGGATAGTGGGATTTATTAATAATGTAGTTTATTAATAATATATTTCATTCCCAAGTCTCTGATTTCTCTGAGGGTGAGCAAAAAAACAAGTAGAATTAAACATGCACATTGCCATGATATGCGACATTGCATTGCAAATATCGCTCTTGCAGGTTATGAGACGGTCTATGTCACTTTGGGACTCGCAAGGACAATACTGCAATAACAGTTGACACATTTTTCTGTACACACTACACATCGACGGCGCAATAATGCGTGAAAGCTCTATGTGAGCTATTTTCCTGCAGAGCAAGGTCAAATTAATTAGCATAATGACATTGAAGATTGATCATATTTGTGTTTTGTTTGAAGTTTGCCTAAGGCATATGACTTCAGAATAAGCATGCTGAAGTGACAATGGGCTGGCCACCTCTGCCGAAGGACCGATGGCTGTTTGAGCGGGCCCTAAAGTGGAGACTGCGAATCGGTAAATCGGAAAGGTAGGATCCCGCCCAGCCAGATAGACTGATGACCTGAAGAAGGTAGCTGGGATAGATTGGATGCAGAAGGCGGAGGACCGGGTGCTGTGGCGCACATTGAGCAACCTATTTCCAGCACTGAACTGCAAATGCAAGTAACGAGGAACCCACGTTGCTAGTATTAAAATCATGATAATTCGCATTTATATTGTCACGCCTCTGTGGCATACGTTAGCACTGGCGGGTGAGAAGTCCGCACTGATTTAGAATCAATACATTTGAATTGTATAAATGTCAGAATAGGAAGTAGTCACTTGGGAGCCGCCGTGAAAGTCAGCACGGCCTTCTCAAGAAATATAGATTTGTTCAAGAAATTTAAGGAATTGTTTTATAAATGTTAAATGTGTTTAAAGCTTAATATTTATTATAACGCCATATGTACTTGTTAATGTTTTAATTATTCTCCTCTCGATAGCGACATTCCGAACTCGGGAACCATACATACCCCCCCCCCCCCCCCCTCCCTACTCTACAATATGTATGGGATTTGGCAGCTGGTCGATCACGTAGCATAAAGGTATAAAGCAAATTCAAATTCACCCTATGCTGTTTTTATTATAATCTTATTATGGAGATCTTTAGCTAATTTTGCGAAACCTTCTAAACGCTTGTTGCCACTCTACGCAAGTAGATTTACGTTTAAACTAGCCGCTTACAATAGGAAGCCTGATCACAAGTTGACAAGTTTTTACTCATAAGGTTCTACTGTCTTGTATTCTATTGTATTAAATAAAATATATATCTTATTGATTATGCTTAGGCCTGCCATCACTTAAATTGCTGACGCCGGACAAAAACTTGAAAAAATCCGGATACATGGGTGAAATCGAGATTCTTTCCCGGACACCTTAAAAAAAACGTCGATTCCATTTAAATTTTAGCTTGTTAACGATTCATCTAACAATTATAATTGACCCTTGGCATAGGCACTTTTTGAAAACCCCGCTCCCCGATGCTCCCCGGACGCCCTCTAAACTAGGACAAATCCGGGGAAGCCCGGACGGATGGCAGCCCTAATTATGCTAAGCGGAGGTTCTCATTATCAGGCGTGTATTATTTTAGTTTGATCTTTAGAGTATTTTATCTATAGAGTCGTTGAACTTTGAATATTTCCTTCATATTTCTAATAATTGTAATTTATCTATTTTTATATATATGTATAGAATATATATGTATATCTATAGAATGTACTTAGAAATATATAAGTATGTTTATCAGCAGTCTGGTTACCACAGTACGGGCTCTGTTTAGTTTGGGATCAAACGGCCGTGTGTGAGATGTGTCTTGTTATTATATTGGTTTTTGTTAAGAGTTTGAATAAATACCTATAATACTTTTACCAAAAAACAATAATATGTACGAAAACAAACTAATGTAACTAATTTTGAGTAGGCGTCCAACAACTACACTGACTTACAAAAATTAATCAACTAAAGATATTCATTCGTTTATTTGTTTAGCGCATATGCACGTCAAAGACAAGATCACGTACGGTGCAGCAGATTTCTGTTCGTACTAGAGCCGCACGACGGTGAAATAACCCATACACTACCAAAACCGCGGCTAGAACGTACTAGTACTGTTTCTACTGGTGAGTAGGGTTCAGGCAGACCAGGCCCACTTCGCACTGCAGGTAGAAAGGTAAGTACGTGGCGGCGTCGACTGGTCGGAATAACTCACTGGGCTGCTGCGCGCTGGCCGGGTCGTACGTGTGCGAGCACGTTAGTTCGATACCCACTCTAGACCTTCCTCATGAATCACTCTCTCTATTAGTGAAAACCGCATGAAAATCCGTTCAGTAGTTTGTCAGTTTATCGCGAACAGACAGACAGAAGAGGCGGGGGACTTTATTTTATAACTAGCAACCCGCACGGATATAAATTATACACCTAAACCTTCCTCATGAATCACTCTGTTTATTAGTGAAAATCGCATGAAAATCCATTCTGTAGTTCTTCAGTTTATCGCGAACAGACAGACAGACAGACGCAGCGGGGGACTTTGTTTTATAATATGTAGTGATATGTAGTGATGATAAATAATGATCACTTTCAAACACAAGTTATATGTCTATTAACTTCTTCGTCAAACGCGTCGTCAACAGGAACAATGCGAAATTGTCTAGTAACTATTTACGAGAGATTACTATGTAATTGCACTTACCTTCAGAAACATCTTTAGGTACGTAAGAACGCCACCATCTGAATATCAAATACCCGTCTTGTATACGCAGTGTGTAGTCATAGTTGATGTACACTATGTCGCGGAACATTATCTTACCGGATAGAGCATTGAGTGTAAAGGAACCTGTGAAACAAAAATGACAATATATATATATAAAAATGAATCCCCATTTCCCTTGGTCACGGCATCACACGTGGTTGGACCGATTTCGCTAATTCTTTTCTTTTTGTGTTTGTTATTGTCAGGAGAAGGTTTTTATGAAAGAAAAAATTAAGAAAGTTGGGCGGAAAATTGGAAAATTTAAGAAAACTTCACGACCATATTAACTTTTCTAATGTAACCTTAGCGCTTTTGACATAACTTATTATATTATTATTATAACTGTCGGTCAATATTCATATTTAAGATAGGACAACGTCTGTCGGGTCAGCTAGTTTACAAAAAATTATAGTTCAGAAAAATTAAAAAAGAAACACATCTTAATGGCGAACCAAACTAAAAATGATAAATGAGTTCTACTATCTACTTTCTGGCTTCATTTTTTTTTTTGTCGCGCAGGGGTCAATCTAGCAGACGGGTCACCTGATGGTAAATGACTCCCGCCGCTCATGGGCACTCGCAACTCAAGAGTCTGAAGTGTGTTGCCGGCCTTTAAGGGAGGAGTAGGGGAAAGGTGGAGGAGAGGGGGGGAAGGATTCACGCCTCCGGTAACCTCTCTCACTCGGCGAATAGCAATACAATCATTGCTTCACTGCCGGTTTTCTGTGAGGCTTCAGTATCAATCCGGTCGAGCCGGCCTATTCGTGCCGAAGCAGAGCTTTCCTACGAGTGTTACCAAGCTCAATATGTGGACCCATCAAAACGAATCATATGAGCCCCGGGTTCACTAGTAGTCTTTAAAGAATTCCACTATCCACCTGCTGCTCAATTAGTAGATTAGCTCCAACATGCCAAATTATAGTATTGTCATCAGAACAACAAAATTTGATTTCTTTTCTTAAATTGACTCCCAAGATTAGTTTACATATTTGTAACAGTAATGGAGCCAGGAGGTGCATAATGAAACACTACAGCCTTTTTTTTAGTTTTTCTAAACTCACTATTTGGTAAGATTAAGCCACTTTTTATAGAAATTCTCTTTAGTATTTAGTGGCAGAATTTTTACTATTAATGACTTTAAAATCAAATTTCTCTGTATTTCTTGTATATTTATTTTATTGTCCGGAGTATACGGTTTTGGCTGTAGTATTTTTATTTATTTTTGTAAACTTAAAAACTAGATGAATAAATTTGTTTGACTTTGATTTTGATGTTGTCAAATGAAATAACAAAACATTACTATCCTCAGCACTCAGGTATAAAATTTGGTCTATAAATTAATTTCATCTCAGAAATTATATTAATATTCTGCAGTAACGTAACGTAAGTACAGCATAGCACATCCTAGCACGTCCATTATCGTGGTGGCCAGACAAACTAGTAACGTTAGCAGGCATCACTTTCAAGAAAAAAGTATGACAACTTTAAAATGTTTAATTACTTAATTACAAAATTGGCAACAATTAATTTTATAATCTCTAAACCTTTAAGCGACGGTAGCGTAATGGCTAAGGCATTGGACTAGCGATCAAGTAGTTGCGGGTTCAAACCCAGTGGGGTTGTACCAGTACTGAGTGCAGTACTCTACCTACCTAAACCTACTCCTAACACAAGCATTTAGCTTAGCTGGAGGGGTTAACACGAATGCTAATAATGTGTGACCCACATTGCTAGTATACTTTTTCAAAAAAATAATAAAGAGATTTATACATTATAGAATGTCAGTAATTTTATCATGATATAGATCAATTTGAAAGTTGTAATAGTAGTCACAAAATGGTAATTTACACCATACTTTCTTTTGTATAATGTTCAATAGCATATACATATGTACCTATCCTTAAAATAAACTTATGATTTGTATTTCTTATCTTTCACATGTATTGATAACAATGTTTGGTGCGATCACCCATATCCAAATTGCTTACATTCGTTTATCAATGCATGATAATCTACAATATGATAAAATGCTATGAATAAGCTAATAACCAACTACACTGGTACATGCTTTTTTAAATTATAGACTAGTGTTAAATCATTCACACACAGAGTTTAACAACTACTTTAATGTATTCAAGGATACTTTTGCTGCTGTGACATTAAGATGACGTCTAGCATAATGATGGCTAACGAATTGATCATGACAATGACCTACCTAACATTATATTTAAAAAAATAAAATAGGTCACTCACCAATTTTGAAATTGTCGTCTTGGAAATAAAATTTGTTGATCAGCCTCGTCAGTATGTACCCCAACACACGACTGTTGTAATAAGTTATGTAAACTATCCAGAGTATCGCAGATATTAGGGAGACTAGTAGGAGGGCAAAGTTTCTGTCCATTGTTATTTCTGCGAAGTCTATAGACGACGAATTCCATCTTTGGGCCACCGGATCATCCATTGACCCGGTGAAGTTTTCCCTAAACACAATATTAACATAATTCAACACTCAAACAACGATTAAATATTAACATTGAACTTAATAAACGAAAATAAACACAACTCAATTACAAAGCTACGTAGAAGGCAATCACTTACATGATGACGGTTTAAATACGACACTGAGACCTCTCACATTTTATACAACTAAACTGCCTTAAATAATCATATACCATACACATTTCTAATTATATTTTTCTATTTTTCTTATCGTAATCATAAATCACTGCCCATTCGTGGTTCAGAACTTTGACAGATACAAAAACGTTCCGTTACATCATATTTTACTCATGTTATCCTGTTATGTATCCTGTGTAATAGAAATAAGAATCTACTATAAAAAGTTTAGAGTATAAAATTAATTGTTTCATGAGGTGATGGGGATGATTCAGTGTTAATTTGTTTCAAATATATCAACTGAGATGTGTCAAGTTATTATTATTATTATAAATATCAGCAAATAACTGTACCAGGTGAGTGGTAAGAGTACCAATGACAAATATTGTAAAATCTACAGTTGCTAGGTGACCAATTGATATTTACTATAGAAATTGCGTTTAATCCTATGTTTATTAATTTATTCTATAACAAATATTTAAAGTAGTACTTACATAAAGGATGACTGAAATAGAGGAAGAAATTCCTGAAGAGCCGAAATATCATCCGAAAGCCAGGTGAGGTTAACGCTTTAATTGAATCATCCTTTTATTATAAGGAGGAAAAATTAAAATAGTGTCCAATTTAGGACACAGGTGTTAATAGTGTAATATTCTATATTCAGTAATAAGATTCTTGCAGGACCCCTAAAACGCATCGTGATCTCCCGTTTTATACGATTTGATATATAGCATCTGCAAGAGCGTGGGAGGCCAGGGGAGGTGGGCGAGGTGGTCGCTAGGTGGGGTAGCTCCCTCTAGAGATTCAAAAATTTGTAACCAAATGTAAAGCAACCAAAGTCCTAAGTCCACACGCTTCACTTGCTTGACCGATCATTCCTGCACGCTGAAACTAGAATGAATGCACTAAGTCCGTTCCAAGTATTCTGCCCGAGATCAGGATCGAACTGGGCCGAAAGGGCATGGGTGACTGGCTCTCAAGAAGTAATAAGGGTTAATTGCATATTATGGGATAGTAATGAGATATGCATATTAATAATTAATTTTGAATCATACACCTAACATTATTAGAAAATAAATACTGCCAGTTACTTAATAAATCAGCAGCTAGCCAATCAACATTTTGTGAATATAAAAAATATTTTTAACAAAAAATTTATGAAAGAAGAAGAACTGAACTTGAAGTGCAAAAAAACTTGTTAGCCTAACTAAACTCCTACACTAATGTTAAGTACTTAAATTCATCAAAAGGAAAAAAAACCCTTTTAGGATCACTTTGTTGTCCATCTGTCAAGACCCTTTTTCTCAGAAACCTGGGGACGCATCAAGTTGCAATTAAGACCAAATACTTATGTATGCGGCCCCTTGAAGCTGTAAAAAAATCAAGCTCAACGTAATCGAAAGATATGCATTTAAGCCTTACATTTTTACCAAATTTCAACAATTCGCAGGTAAATCAAAACCTATAGGGACTTTCCATTGACCTAGAATCATGAAATTTGCTAAGAAGCGAGGTCTCACAGCACAAGTAAAGGAAACAATCCGAAAACCGTTAATTTGTTGTTACATCACATGATTTTTTTTTTTTTTTTTTATTACGAACTTATATTTTATGGTTGGATAGTTGAGTTTGTCGTACATCGTATATATCGATCGTATCGATCGTACATCGTACATAAAAATACTCTCCCATTCATAATGGGAGAGTACTTTTAGGAGTTTTAAGTTTGTTTTTCGGAAAAGACGCAAAAACCTTCGAGAATTGATTCCCGAGATGGACGTACAATCTACATACAAGTTTGTTTGCTTACCGAACCCTCGGTGCAAATTTTTAACGAATTAACTGGTTTTGATTGACTAAATTTAGTCCTATAAAAGATTTAAATAAAATTTACACTTTAACTCTCACTTAAACTCTCACTTAAACTCTGATAGCAAACCAGACTGAAAATTAATTTGTAATATAGGAATAAAGTTATTAACAAAAAAAAATTGAATAAAACGGGGGGTGTTCGATATTGCTATAAACATTTCATTGGTAGCTTAGTTCTATCAATAGAGTAAGTATCAAAATATAGTCGACCCTGACGACCTGCATTGTTGCATTTTTGCGACGCCCACAATTATGGCCGTCCCCTAGTTGGAACTCCGCCATGGGACCTGAAGGCGACACGACGCGAACACTATACCAGTGGCGCAGAGAGGCACTGGAGCAGGAACTAAGACCTGTCCCTCGTGAAATAGAGGCGCAATGGTCCCAGCTCCACCAGGTGCTTATGGCTCAGGGGAAAGAATGCTCACCACGATTGTGGTGGTAAGGCCCGTCATGAAGGATTGGTTGGAGAGGTGACATGGTGCTATCTCATACCGGATGACGCCGTACTCACCGGATACAGCTGCTTTGGGATGTACCTGTATTGCATAGGCCGGGAGCCAACGTACACCGCACTCCATACTTTGGTAGAGTGCTCAGCGTGGGCGCAGCAATGTGCCGATCTCGCGGTGGCTATCGGTCTGATTACTGGTTATTCGCTGGAGATCATGATTATGTGCATGATCCAGAGTGAGAGTGTGTGGGATACCGCCGCCTCGTTCTGCGAGGTAGTGATGCATGCCAAAGAAGCGGCGGAAAGGGGACGGGTGAGAAGTACTGTTCCGTCCCGCAGAAGACGCACCAAATGCCGGAGAGTGCAAAAGGATCTCCTGCCTCCGGCCTAAATTAGAAGGGGCAGGACACAACATAGTGGGGTCTTATCTGAGGAGGGGGGGGGGGGGCTTAACAGACAGCCAAGTCTACCAGGGTTTATAGGGTCTAGGGTACACCTGAGGCCCCGGCCATAAGACCCAGTGACGGAACACTGTGTGGTTGTTTAGTTGGTTCGAGTCCAATAGTGCCATTCAGCCCACCCTTTTCATATAATATTATTAATGTTTTTGTTCTTAATATCCAAAATTATTCCGTTTGCCATTAAAGTGCATTTTTATTTAATATCATGTGCTCTTGACTGTAGCCACAATTCATACTTTT
Organism: Euplagia quadripunctaria; assembly: GCA_963859945.1. Lineage (NCBI taxonomy): Eukaryota > Metazoa > Arthropoda > Insecta > Lepidoptera > Erebidae > Euplagia > Euplagia quadripunctaria. The sequence goes on from OY982563.1 coordinate 1,875,632, forward strand.
CACATCCAACATGTATCAACTTGCCAATTTTATTTATCCCATAGCCCTTGGGCCTTGATTGGTAATTGTAGTTGAAACAGACATCTCAAATAATTTTATTTTAGAGTTTCGACTAGCATTACACTCACGCGTCGTGAGTAAAACGGAACACTCGTTGTATCTACTTACTCAAAGCTTGAATGTGACTCATGTTTTGAAAAAAGTTAGGTATTAAGTAATTATAACAATACATTATTCACCTCTTTGTCTTGTTAACGGACTTAGTAATACATCCCTATTACGTTACAACAACATTGATAAATAAAGATTTAATTCTTTGATATCGATGATCAACAAAGTAAAAGAATACAATAGGCAATATTTAGTTAAGTGAATTTTACCTAAGTATATTCTCTAACAGAATAGGATAGGATAGGCAAAACTAATTGGAGAAAGGAGATGCTGGAGGGTCTCGATCGTGACCCCTGGGGTCGCCCATAACGCCCAACAAAAGCTTGGCGCATCGGTAGTACACGACGGTACAGTACCCAAAAAAAAAAAATCTTTTTAACAAAAAATTAAACCGACGAAAAGAACTAAAAAGCAAAAAAATAAATAACTATAAAATTTTTATAAACTTATTTTGAGTCGGCGCCAAATAATAAAATGATTAATTATACCTACGTAGAGTTGGTTGTTTGGCGTCGACTCAAAATAAGTTTATAAAAATTTTATAGTTATTTATTTTTTGCTTTTAAGTTCTTTTCGTCGGTTTAATTTTTTTTTTAAAAGATTTTTATTTGATGATTTTTTTCATCATCATCTCAGCTATATGATGTGATGATTTCTGAACGCAAATACTTGATAAAGTTATGAAAAGTAAACAGAAACACTATTCGTTCCTACAATTTTCGAGGGTTTCTCTCAATTTTATCAGGATCCCATCATCAGATTCTGACTTCCTTGACATGGGACCACCCTTGAGGTATACCCTATCTAACAAGAAAAGAATAATCAAAATCGGTTCATAAATAATGGAGAGAGGGCTGAACATACATAAAAAAAATATATATATATTTATACGGTTGAATTGAGAACCTCCTTTTGTTTCGTCATTTAAAAAGGAAAAAGGAGGTACCACAGCTTTGAATTGGAGCCACCTGATTAGTATCTAACTCCTTTAAAAGAGACAGCGGTAACCGTGGCTGCGGATTTTGTTGAAAATAAAATATATATCACTGGCTATGCTCTTGTAAGCATTTTATAGCGCTAAAAATAAACATTACTAATATACCTGAAACAATACATAATAGGGCCATTATACGACTTCTTTAGGCTACTTAGGTCAGTATGGGTATAACAAACAATGGGTCAACAGAAGAGGGTAAATTTTCAATTACTGGACTCACACAAGACAAACAAGTCAAGCTAAATAAAACCGTTTGAAAAAGGCGGTACTAAATCAATTCTTGCTGAAAAGCTTTATAAAGGACTAGCAGCGCCCCGCGGTTTCACTCGCGTAAGTTCCGATACCGTGGGAATATCGGGATAAAAAGTAGCCTATGTGTTAATCCAGGTCTCCAACTATCTCCACACCAAGTTTCATCGCAATCGGTTCAGTGGTTTTTGCGTGAAAGAGAAACAAACATCCATCCATCCAGCCATCCATCCATCCATCCATCCATCCATCCATCCATCCATCCATCCATCCATCCATCTATCCAAACTTTCACATTTATAATATTAGTGGGATATCAAAACCGATGGAATAAAAAAGAAGACGGTTGTTATAAAAGGGAAAACTATACACGCACATGTAAGTACATATGAGGACACTTGAATGTCGTTGTCATGGTATTGTTGCTAAATTAGCATTGTAGCAAAACTAAAGCTCTCAAAGCCAAAACTGAGCGTTGCGTTTTGTTGTTGTGTTACTGTATTTAACTGTAGTTGGTAATTGTTGATAATTTCCAATGGGCTTATCATAACGCCTGAAAATAAACGAATAGCAATGTAACTATTTCTATTTATGTGACGTTATAACGGAAATGTGATTATGACTTGAGTTTTTTTACTGGCGTACAAAATACTACGGTAAATTCGACAAGTTTTCTAAATGATCCCAAGTCGCCACATAAGAAAAGAATTTCCTATACGGAATCAATACAGAACTTTCTGAAACGACTGTGTTGGACTCGCGTTTGGCTTGAACATTTTCATTATAATCATTTATTTATTTGCGAATATGTTTATATATGATACATTAAGGTATTAACTACACATTTATAATTACTTGAACAACTTGTTTTATTTCATTGACCAGTATAACTTAGACTATCAATGTATAGACTTTTGTATTATGACAGGTCAAAACATATACTGGACCCCTATATGTAACCATTATAATATTTTTTTTATTTATATCACATATTGTTTAACAATTTTAGCTTTCTGCACTTTCTGCACTGCTTTCTTTTATACATGTACCGGGTACTATGGCGCACATTGGGAGAGGCCTATGTCCAGCAGTGGACTACAATAGGCTAATTGATTGATTTAAATTTCAGTCCTTCCTGCGCGTTTGCTTAAATAATGTGTAATATCTCCTCAGGTATTAATATATGCCAACAGAGCAGCCATTTTGATTGCACATTGCGCGACTGTATTGTGAGGCAATAAATGGTTCTTTCTTTCTTTCTTCGGTTATCACATAAGGGATAATAAAACATTAATAAATCCCCTAGATATACCTAGCACACACTTTTTCCTAGAATTTTATAAACCAATTCGTTAATGTTCATGCAGCCAAGAATTCCACAAGACATTCATCATATTAGGTATAATGTAAAAAGTACGACCAGCACTGGGTACAATGCCATTGCTACAAAAATAGTAAAAAGCCCATTCACCATTTTCCCCCCAGTTTTGAGCCACCTTATCAATAACTGTTTTAGTTACGAGGTTTTCCGTATAAACTAAAAATTACCATTGTTAAACCAAGCTTTAAGAAATAAAGATAACATGTCCTGCTATATGCCAATTGCAATAATACCTACCAATATTTTCTAAAATATTTGAAATGGTAATTTACAATAACCTAAATGCTTATCTCGAGAAATATAAGATATTAGTAGGCAATAAAAAGGACTATGAATTACATGTATATTTATGACTTTCTACATATGGTCATGAATAAAATGGATAACAGCCAGCCAATAGTAGCTCTTTACATGGCTATGACACGCGCTTTTGACCATGTGGATAAGAACATTTTAGTAGCTAAGCTATATGCATACCTATGGGGTTGGAGGTGATATATCAAAATTGATTGAATCATATCTTAGTAACATACAACAAATTACATTTCTTTAAAAAATCTATAAAAACATTAACACTTCATTTAAATGCCGCAAGAACGCGTAGCTACTTGAGCCTCTGTTGTCTGTTGTTTATTAGGTATCTTTATTAATGACTAGCAGTATTTTGCGCGGAACCCTAATTCTTTTTCCAAAATAAAAGTAGCCTAAATTACTTCTTAGAACACCAGCTATCTGCCAGTGAAACTACCGTGGAAATCGGTCCACCCCTTCTGGAGATTAGCCGGAACAAAGAGACAGACAAAAATGTTGAAAACTGAATTTTAGGCATAGGTATCGTGCAAATAGTGGTAGGTATGAGCTTAAAAAATCTAATATTTTCACATTACAAACAGACGCTTAAATTTTATTTATTTGTAGCTATTGATTTTCCGGCAGCCTCTACTTATCCGATGATAATGCTTGCAGATTTGTTTAAAGTAGTTACAAACAATAAATAAATCTTACACAAAACAAATTTTATTTTTACTTTCAAGGACAACGAACTGAATACTCTTGAAAAATATAAAAATAAATATGTTAAATCAGTAGTCAATCGGCTACAAACCAACAATTTAATTATTAATCTACAGTAATAATTAAATAATTAACAGTAATGACAAATTTCAATCAAATAAAGAATGAGGATATTTCGTTAAATATTAATTATAATACTACAATTATACATGAAAATCTTTACTACTTTTCATTGACCTAGAATCATGAAATTTTGTAAGAAGCAAGGTCTCAACATAAGTAAAGGAAAAAATCCGAAAGTCGCTAATTTGGTGATATATAATATCACATAAAAAATGGTTTTTGTGATTACAAACTTATATTTTTTGCGCTAGAAAAGTTGACTTCGTCGTAAATCGATGTATGCGAGAGTTTTATTGGAACTGCAAAATGGAGTTTGTTTTTCTAAAAAACGGGCAAACATCTTCGATAATTGATTCCCGAGATGGACGTACTATGTACATACAAGTTTGTTTGCTAACGGAACCCTCGGTGCGCGAGTCAGACTAGCACTTGTCCGGTTTATTTTTTAACCGACTTCAAAAAAGGAGGAGGTTCTCAATTTGACTGGATGTTTTGTTTTTTTTTATGTTTGTTACCTCAGAACTTTCGACTGGGTGAACCGATTTTAATGATTTTTTTTTCATTTGAAAGCTGGTGCTTCCCGTGTGATCCCATTTCAATTTGGTCCAGTTCTGACAATGGCATCCATGAGAAAACCATATATAAATCTTTTATGGAATAGTTTTTTTTGTTGAAGTCAGTTTTTTTTTTAAAGAATTATCTTCAGAAGCTATAGTAATATTGACAAGCTCTAGTGTTATCAATAAAATGAAATCGAATCTCTGTTAGATAAGTTGTTGATTGTCTTTTATAATTTCAGATGGACCATCCTCCACCGGCTAGATTTTATGACGTTCATTGGCAAGGAGGTGTTCGCTGTAGCCCACGATGTTTACATTATATTTATTAACTTAAGAACGAACCAGGAAATGGTGTATATAGCTGACAGCCCCGATAAAGGTGATGGCGTCGACGTTATTTCTGGTAAGTCATTAAGTTTATTTCTTCATAATGATCAGAGCCGACTAATAATGAATGTGCTATGGTTTCCCACCCAGTTCTTCAACATTTTGCAGGTTAAAGGGGTCCCCCCAAATGTCACCGCGTCAAGTTGTGTCAGTCAAGTGGGGATTCAATCGCCACGTGGATAACTTGTCTGCTTTACAGATATTTTTGTCCGAGTCCTTTAATTGTATGATTGCAAAGTCATCCGCGAAATATGGATAATTTCTTATAGCCCAGCCAAGGAAGTAAAATACTTAAATTTTAGATTACAACGCATTTTTTTTACTATTTATCCAAAAGTAAAATTGCGTGGTAATCGAAATGTACATTTCTGATCATAAAACAGCTAGGTTGACTGGGCTATTATTGCGAGGATAGGAAGTCTTTACCTAATCATAAAAAAGTAGGCAGTATATATATATATATATTATAATTTAAAAATATCAAATTATCTCGGAGTGCTTTGATGAAAAACCGTATCGTAGTTGTACCCTGGTCAATATTAGTTTCAACGTCTCTTTTCTTTGAGGTGGAGGTAAGAGTGGCCTATGTTTTGTAGCAATTTGTTTTTCTGGCTCTTGGTACGAGACGCTTGGGTTTGCCGACTCTGGCTTTCGGCCTACCAGCCAGACAGTCCAGAGAATTACCAGTTCAGTTATGTCAGGGGCCTATCACCCAATTTGCCGAGCTCGGGAATGCTGTGCGCTCGTGGGTCTCTAATTATGGTCAGGACCTGTCGGAGCTTAAGTAGATTGGTTCGATTCCTACAGTATCCGGTTCGGCGTATCCTTGGTATCGGTAGACGGTAGACGCATTGACCACCAAAAAAAGCATATCAAATGATCATAACGTAAATTTATGATGATATAGTGGCGATTTTAAAGTCTTAAACTTTCAGGGCACCGGTCAAACATTTTTGCGTTCGCCGAAAAGGTGAAAAATGCAAGAATATTTATTATGAGCTTTCCAAAATTCAATGTCATGGCAAAATTGCAAGGTAAAATCGTTTGACGTCATTTTATAATTTATTCTTTTTTCATTATAATTATTGTGATTTATAAACAACACCAGCTAAAAAATTGGGTGGCTACTTATAGGTTTTTATTCAGAGAATAATTTAGTTTCACCCCCAGGTTCAGTATCATACACCTACTCGATCTACATTGGCTTAATGTAACAATTTGTCTCATTAATCGATTTATATTATTAATACTAATCTAAACCTCTTATATGAAGATATAACGTTTACTGAATAAGTCGACTTTTCATGAACATGATAACACAAAAACATCTTAACAGAATACAATTCATGAACGCTTAAACTAACAATTAATGTTATCCACTAGTTTTAAGGTTGAGCAGTGTTTGTCACGTTAGTTTATGACTTTATGATATAAATACACAAACAACACTTCTTCCACAGACAAGGAAGTAAACAGATACAAAGGTTTATGTATGATGGAGGGCGAGTTGATAGCGGGCTTCACGGGTTTCCCAAACTACATCTGCACCATATGGAGCTGGCGAACTAATCAGCGGTTGGTCCGCGTAGCAACTGGTGTGGTCAGGCGAAAGCAGATTTATATGTAAGAGAAATAACATCGGGAACAAAATATTATTTTAGTGAGGCGATTAATTAATAGCGCATGTAAAGCCAGAACCAAAATAATAAATTGTATTTTCAATATCAACATTGTTGTTCAAAGACAAAAGTTAACACTTAGCAGTAGCACTGACACATTTTATATTTGAGAAGAGATTAAGTAAAGCGGGAAGTTGCTGTCTATGTGTCACAGTATGAGTTGCTATACATTACAAGAAAATATTGAACTTTCGTTTACATACAAATTAAAGTCGTTAATTACAGTAAAGCGATGGAATATATTGGATATATTGCTTACTAGCAGCGCCCCGCGGTTTCACCCGCGTGAGTCCCGATCCCGTAGGAATATTGGGATAAAAATTAGCCTATGCGTTAATCCAGGTCTCCAGCTATCTACATACCAAGTTTCATCGCTATCGGTTCAGTGGTTTTTACGTGAAAGAGTAACAAACATCCATTCATCCATTCATCCAAACTTTCACATTTATAATATTAGTGGCATTTAAGTGAAACACTAAGAGTCACACATACGGATTATTTATTTAGACCTTGAGATAATATGGCTACAAATGCGAGAACGCGACAAAGTCAAAGATCTTTGACAAATTTCCTCAAAAATTGCTTGCAATCGTCCTTTTTTAAACTATAAAATTATAGATCAATACAATGTCACCGCAACAATAGGATAAGTTGCTCTGTTAAATTATTATAACAATGAATATGACAACAAATAACAGAGTCTTGTAAATAGATCGCTATCTGCCAGTGTCACTCTATAACCGCCCGTTTTAAAATAGTTGAGCCTTGTGATGAAATCGGGCAAACAAACTCACGGCCACTCTTTTTAATCACCAGATAACTGGGACCAGTGTAATGTATTGTTATTGGTGAGGGCTCTGTTTCCGCATCAAGATTTACGGACTGTCTATTATGCGTTCAAATAAGGCTGGCTCGTTGATTTAAGCTTTCAGAAGCACAGAAGCCTCCTAGGGCGTTTACAGACATCTAGGAACGACCTCGTATCCGCGAGAATAGGTACTTGCCCGTTGTGTGGCCGCACCCTCGCATTCCAGGATGCGTGGCGGTTTTCTCCGCGTTGAGACATCCTCTGCATAGAGGGCTGACTGTCGTATTGATGGTGAATAGATGCCGTTTCAGGGCCAAATGGCCCGAAATGGTTCCTTAAACTATTCGTATGTCTAGTCGGTTGAGACTGAGCAGTCTGCAGGGTAAACGTGGTGACACTTCTGACAGCACCAGTTTTGACGGACTGCAGCCATGTATATTAAGCCAGTGTAGCGTATTTTTACAAAAAATATTTGTAGGTATCTGAATGCAAATATTTTTCTGCGATCCTGCCGATCGTGGACCTACTATCACTACATATTATAAAACAACGTCCCCCGCCGCGTCTGTCTGTCTTTTCGCGATAACCTGAAAAACTACTGAACGGAGTTTCATGCGGTTTTCACTAATAGAGTGATTCATGAGGAAGGTTTAGGTTTATAATTTGTTAAGATTTTGTGTAAATTGATTGAAATATGTTGATGATTGTTGAAGATGTCTCAGCTACCCGTGCGAAGCCGGGGCGGGTTGCTAGTATTATATATATAGAGTATTAAACAATTACACCCAAATTGTATAAATAAATGTTATGTGTGTCATAGTTATATTATGATGAATTTACTAATTTCAGTAATTAAAGTACTTATTTCGCATTTTGTTTTGTTTTGCTTAATAATTAATAACTTGACATTATTTAAATATCATTTACCTTCCTTATACATGTTGTTACAAATCGAAATTTCAATCACATCATAATTATAGGTACCTACCTAATTAAAGTTTCAAACAAATTTTACCTATAACTGAGTAACTTCATTCCTGTTTTGCGTATTTTTGGACATAATGTAATAGGTACATACATATACAATGAAAACACATAAGTAGGTATGTAGTAGAGCTTTTATGTATTAAAGATTAATTAGGGGGAGTACTTATCTCTCACAGAATATCTGCCATGCTTAGGAACACAGTAAGTAAAACAAAATAGGCAGTCATGGGACTGCCGACAGAAGTGAAAACTTAAACGAAACGACGAACTTAAAACGTCACATTAACAGGTTGGTGACATTGATTAATAAGGAGCTGACAGAACTCAATGTTTAGATTAGCGCCCCCTAGTGGATCTATATATGTAATATTAGCGTGACGGTCACGAGTTCAGTGCTTTTTCCCCATAGCAAAACTGCACAACGTGCCTAAAGAAGTTTTCACTACAAAAACAAAGTTATTCTTGTTTGTAATTTTATATTTAACCCACGTTCGTGTTGTACGTGGGAGAGCCATGTTTCGGCACGTATGGGCCGGCTCGACTCCACTCGATACCGAAAACCGGCAGTGAAGCAATGCTTGCATTGCTTTTCGCCGTGTGAGTGAGGTTACCGGAGGCCCTAACCCTTCCCTCTCCCCTATTCCCGTCCTTCCCCTCTCCCCTGTTCCCACTCTTACCCCTCACCCTCTTCTACTCCGACCTTAAAGGGTGGCAACGCACTTGTGACTCTTGAGTTACAGGTGCCCATCGGCGGCGGTAGTCATTTACCATCAGGTGACCCGTGTGCTCGTTTGCCCCGTATGCCACAAAAAAAAATCCTCAAGTAGGTATTGGTACTATACAAACTCATTACACACAAGTCGACTCGATAAAATAGCTAGCCTTGACGAGTTTAATAGGTACGTACCACGAGCCTAATACGTTCCATTGTGGTAATTAAGAAACAAGTAAACAATAATAGATGCTTTACAATTTACATTGAAGGTTGTGTATCAAACTATTGCGGCATACAACTACAGGGACATTCATTGTATGGTCTGACTTATATTTTTTATTAGGATGGCTTATTAAATTTATACACGTAAATATGTAGGTACTTTCTGGTGCCACTATTTGACGCAATCTTTGTTAGGGAACGTGTATCTATAGCATATTTGATCGTAGGGGTCTGTAAGAAGGCATGACGTAGATTGTAATAAAAAGGCGGAGCTTAGAGATCTTACCAAACATTTTTGTATGATCTCTCCGCTCTGTCGCTCCCTTCTTCCAAGCAGTTTAGACGTTTAGCAAAAAGATTGCGGGTGTTTAATACGCTTCTACCTACCCCTTCACGGATACTGGCTTGAGTGTATATATGTATGTATACGGATTTGACTTCACAAATCTTGACACATAGACCAAATAGGTATGTATACCTTTCGACCACAGATGTGCGAGATAGCTAAGCGCTGAGCGAGGTCAAACTTACTCCAAAGCTATGTCGTGTAGCAGATGTGTTACGGCAACGCCTATGTGAGGAAGTGAGGATCCAAATCCTCGGGTGCTCAGCATTGGGTAAGGGGTCTCGGCGATCTAGTTGCTTAAATCACTCGCGCATGTCTTTAACATCCTTGCGACCAGCATGCCCTCCAGATCTTATTAAACTATTGACTCATCCAAACCAAAAAAAGACTTGAAAATCAGTTTTAACGCTATTTTAAAGGCCTGTGACCATGGCCAGAGTAACCTGGTTGAAAGTTAGTAAGTTCAATGGTAACCCAAGTCCTATATCCCAACTATTGTGTCAATTCTCGTTACTATAATCGTATATTCAGTTCAAACATCATTATGGAACTGGAAGAACACTACTGTAATTTAATGTGTTAAAAGAGTTTTTTAAAACGTAGGGTACTTATATATTTTCATAGAGCAAGCCGCATGCACATGACTGTCTGCGAATGCTGGGGGGACGGCTTGATTGTATGGGAGGTAGGCCAGTGCTACAAGAAGTGTTTCTTACTTCGCCGAGCAAAAGAGGAGGTCACTGGCTGGGAAATCTCTGAGCCACGCCTTGTAGACGTCTGCTGGTCCAACGAGGGAACCCTGTATGCTATTGACCCTGACGCCAACCTGTATTGTGTAAGTTCTTTTACAAATAGGATGTTATCACATTGCTCTTATTTAATTGGAGGTTATAAAAACGATAGCTTTTTTTGGGTGCATATTACTTAACATCTCTGAATTTTGATAACTGTTTTTAATTTGTTGGAGCATCACTACCAGTCCATTATTGTAGTCTATCGTTTTGTTTATTCTACCATCACCCGTAGAAGCAATACAAGTCCCCTCTAAATTATTCTTCTATTTGGTCTTTGGGGTCTCATATATTGTTAAATGTTAAAGCTTTATTGCTTTACTTTATCCCTTCAAAGTCATTTTGTTCTTTTAAGTTATTTTTTACATCATAAATATTCTATAATAGATTTCTCTGAAACTAATGGTGAGTGTGGTAGAGATCGCTATTAGGGCTAAGACAGCCCATTGTACTCAAATTTTTAAGATGATATCGGTTTAAACTGTATGTTATTAATTATGTACAATATATATGCTTAACATCTGTTCTGCGTAAATCTTAGTTCACACTAATATGACTTTTTCCTGATCTCATTAATCGTAGTTGACAGTGAATTAGACCGGCCCACTGTCAAGATCGCTTTACTTTACAGCAACGGACTCTTAATAGAATATTCTATCTATCTATCTTTCTCATAGCGCAACTTATATACCGAATATGCATACATTTTATCAATTCAATGTTTACATAAAAAATATACTGCACGTCAGAAGTGAAAACACACACACATCTGTTTATATGTCAGCTGAGTGTGACGGTTACGCGAGTTCAGTACTTTTTCCCCATACCAAAAGTGCCCAACGTGCCTAAAGAAGTTTTCACTTCAAAAATAATATTGCAAAATTAAATCTAACATTCCTCGTTAGGTAAGTTTTTAAATGAAGACCCTAGGTCTAGTCCATTGTCTAAGTTAATTAGGACACAGATAAGATAATAGTTATTTCGTATTAGGGTAAACTCTTTCCCAAATCACATACATATCTACATATATATTTCCCGTCTAGGATAGGCACAGACGATAGAGCGCTATTTATCACGATCCTGGCATACAGTTAGTACCTCTTCCACATTCAGAATTAAAATACACGCTCGCTCGTTTTCTGAATTTTCATTCATTTTATTTTTCTACGTAGGTGGTTTAGGTAATGGATGCTATGTTCACGATTACCTTATTATAGTAACGAGGAGTAGCTTTAATATCTATGCAAAAACAATTTACGATAAACTCAACTGTGTTCATTACACTAGCTGACCCGCGTAACTTCGACTGCGTATTCGTCTTCCTATTGGTCGAAGCGTGATGTTATATAGCCTATAGCCTTCCTCGATAAATGGACTATCTAACACAAAATAATTTTATATGTATTCCAACAGGTGGCATCAGACGGCATCGCCATGGTTGCTAATCTGGAGTTTGAGATGACGTCCAATGGAAATACATCACCTCACATGTGCGCTTTCGGCAACGGTCTACTTGTATACGGACCTGATAATAATATTAGAGTGAGTAGGATTTTGATTGATTGATTGATATCTGTACGATATAAGTTTAAGGTTCCAGACCATAATCGATTTGGGAATTTTTTTTGGCTTCCTGAAAGTCGAGCTCTCCTCAATAATTATCAAAACTAACACTCCTATTAACAATAAACCTTAATAAGACAGTGATAGACTTCTATTTCTTTTTTTTATGTGGAACCCCCCACGGGTAGCCTCACCATGGCTACTGGTGAAGTGGTATGTCGGAATCGAACCGGTTTTCGTCATAAGTGAGTCTATTGCAAGGGACTCGGGTATATCCTAGGAAGGAAGTCCCCGAGAACACCGGCAGACTTTGGCCGCCTCTTGGACTTCCATTTCTAGGCGTTGGTCTTACAGAGTTTTGAATTAACACGTCATGTACACAAGCCTAGCATACCAAGATTAATGGCAGATACATTGTTACAACGTATTTTAAAAAGATCTGGATGTTTGTGACTTTCAATTATTACTTACATGAGTAAATTTAAACTTACCGATTTTTTTCTTTATCAGCGAAATTAGTAACTGTACGTTGACAAAGCGCAGAGAAGGGGAGACTCACACTTACAATAGTGTCTTACTAAACTGTGTCCACCTTGCAAATACTGAGCTCTAGGTTTCTCTTCTCTTCAGCTCTCTTTTGGTGCAATTGTGCATCTATATTCAAAGTACATAATGCAATTATGTGTTTATAAAGCTACTTTGAGCTTTAAATGCCCATGGTAACTTTTTTTAAATTGACTAAAATACAAATGGCCCACCGATAAGAGGCCATCGTTTAAATAATGGAAATTTGTCACGCCCTAATGGCAGACAGCAAAACCATGAAAAAGTTTTTCTTGTAGAAATGCTTTTTTGCATTATTTGTTAGAACGATACAAAGTCTGCCCTGTCCTATCTACTTACATTTTTTTTTTATTATTTCCTTCAGTCTTTGAAGAAAGACGAGGAGAAAAAATGCTGGAAGGTAGTATGGACTTACGGGTTCAAAGAGGCAGTAGAGCGACTGGTGGGCAACTGCACCTGTGACTATGCCGTCGTATGGACCCATGTGGGTTTCGTTTACAAGATAACAGGCGATTCCGAGGAGAAGATCGACATCCAGTTATTTACTATCAAAATGAGGTAACCAGTTTCTTAGATACAATTCCAATATCTCTCTCTTTCTCTCTCTCTCGCAGCTATAGGATGTCCACTGTTGAAGATAGACTTCTTATGATTTCCACATGCAACTTTTTCAGCTGCCGATTAAATCTTTAAATCTGCTAATTCTGTCATGAAGTTGACTTCATGACAGAATTAGCAGATTTGTGCTTGCGCAGTGCTTGAGCACTTTTACATTTTGCACTTTTTCAACCAAAAGGACCACAGTACCGTATTGATCACACAGTAGGTATATGACACAGTAATAGAAGACTAGCTAGCTAGATCTGGTTAGATAAGATATCGGCCACCAAGTTCCGCACAGTCTACTGCTAGCTTGAGGTGGGATTTACACACAAAAAAATGGATGCCGACTCCAAAATTGATGAGAAAGTAACTACTATGCTATCATGAAGTGGTTATTTTTTTTTACAATCTAGTTGGCAAGCATACAAACGGCCTACCTGATTGTAAGCGGTTACCCGCGCCCCTAAACTCTATCAATACCAGTAGGGTGAAGCGCGCTGATAAACCTATTCTATTCTCATGGGGTTCTCTCAACTCACAAGCAGTCTTCTATAGAATGAATTCTCTCGTTCATAAGTTTCTCAAAATTCCATTTTCTATGTACAGGTTTATAGAAAAAATCCAACTGCTCGCGCCTGAGTACAAGTACTTGGCAGCTATGAATAAATATGGTACACTGGCTATATATGATGTGTTTACGACTGAGCTTGTAAGTATTGTAGCATTACATACAGAATACGTATTAAGGTAGTCAGAAAATGTTGATTAGAATTCCGTCTATTCCCTCTTTATGTTCTACAACTTGTTCCTCGCTGTTACAAACGTATTTAATGTCACTGCTTCGCTTCTAAGGTTCTTAGCGTGAAGTTAAATAGCCCAAGTATAATGTACCTCGAGAATTTTATTGAGCTATCAAAAGCACAAACAATTTCTCAGAACCGACTGTTAGTTCCAGAGACTAACACGTACCACCATTAAAACAAACCAACATTGCAGTCGTATGCTTGACCACCCAGGTGACCGCGCCATCTAGGTCGTCAATTCACATAATAGATAGTGCAGGCGTTAGAATTTTCTGAAGTTCAATATGTCTATTCCAGCTCCTCATGAGGCATGTAACAGGTCACGATATTTCATTCTCGGTGAGTCCCACGGAAATGCTCATTTTGATTTTTGGAGAAATGGCGGACAACTATGGCATGGTACTATACACGTACAAACCTAAGAATACATTGAAGAAAGTGGCCAGAATGTGCCTAACGCACCAGATCGTGTCAAGAGTTGCTTTCTCTTCGACGGGAAGAGAAATCGTGGCTGGAGCTATGTCCGCTGGACACATCTTTGTTATTAAGGTAAAACTATCTACTTTCTCAATTCTAATAGGGTAGATGACTGTGAATCTTAAACGTCAAAAGGGTAAGTTAGGTACAATTTTGTATTACACAGAGCATGAAATCACTCCTTAAATCGATATCAGACATTTACTCGAATGAACGTTCAATCGAGTGAATGCTTCATTATTCTTTCATTTCATATTCACACGGCTTAGCTGGAGTGACATAAAGATCTGCCGCTCTTCTGCTGAAGGGCTCGAGACAAAATGGCTAAACCCAACGTTCCCTCTGTGTTCAGATTGTTAATTTTTAGGGTTCCGTTTCTCAAAAGGAAAAAAGGAACCCTTATAAGATCACTTTGTTTTCCTGCTGTCTGTCTGTCTGTTAAGATGCTTTTTCTCGCATTAAGTTGAAATTAATACCAAATACTTATATCTACGGTCCCTGCTGAAGCTGTAAAAAAATCAAGCTTCTAAGTCAACGGAATCGATACGATCAGTTAAGCCTTAAATTTGACAGACGGACAACAAATTTCCTTTAGGGGTTCATTTTTTCCTTTTGAGGAACGGAACCCTAAAAATAGTTTTTGTGATTACAAACTTATATTTTGCGGTTGAAAAGTTGACTTTGTCGTACATAGATTTATGGGAGAGCATTTTTAGAACTACAAAGTTAAGTTTGTCTTTCGAAACAGACGGGCAAAAATCTTCGAGAATTGATTCCCGAGATGGACGTACTAACTACATACTACACACAAGTTTGTTTGCTTACGGAACCCTCGGTGCGCGAGTCAGACTCGCACTTGTCCGTTTTACGTTCCTTCAGACGCTAGTGGTTGTTTGGTTAGTTGGATCGGTTCATTAATTAATTCTTTGTCACTGTTTCATTTTTATATATTATAAACTAAATGAAAATCTTAAAATAATAATTTACAGAGTTGTTTGTTTATTTGTGAGAAAATATAATTTTGAGCATAGGAAACAGGAGTCATGGAAGCAGTGGTAGTTGAGTGGTCTAACCTGGCGCATCTTACGCCAGCCATTTCAAGTTCTATGCCCGGTTGTGTACCAGTCTTTTTGAAGTTTTGAAGCGTATTAGAATTTTTCCTTTGCTTTAACGGTAAAAGAAAACATAGCATAAACAATCAACATAGAGAAAACCAGGGTCCCTGAGAATTCTTTGCAACGTCGGGTTCTTTTACGAGTGTTTGTGAAATCTGCCAATCCAGACCAGCGACTAACTTCTCTCATCGAGAAAACCCACACACAGCTTATGAAATCAGGGTTGACATTGACCTTTTATAAATTAGTTTATATTAAACCTTGCTATGCTTTATGTTCATGAACAGCTTTCTGAAGACTACAAGTTGACCCTGGTCAGGTACACGGAGATTGGACGAGGTCTCGCTGATCTCTTTCTAATGAAGGTCGGTGACGCCGTGAGATGTTTTTCACTTGTACTGTTCTCAGATAAATATGCAATAGGTAAGTAATAATACCAAGTATTAATAGTGCTGTGACACAAAATGGGATAGGTGCAGCAGTGGACTGCGATAGCCTAACGGATCCATTGATTGATGAAGCAGACCGTACTGTGAACCGGACCGTTTCAGGCGAATTCGAAATCGAAATTCCTTACCTATGAAATTCCCGATTTTTTAAGATATTTTTTTTAAATTTGGCGCTTTTTTATTTACAATTACATAAATGAGAATTAACACATGGTTTAGTTATATTTAATTAAACTAAGTATTGATAATTACTGTTGATGCACCTATGACATTTTATGCAAGTTCATTAATGCCTCTGCTATATAATCCCGTGGGCGTGAATCAGCAAACTCTATGTAGTGTATTATTATAGCACACGTACGCTAGCTAAACTCACAATAGATATGTAAGCTAACACGTCTGCTCTCGCCCGTAGCTCAAGCAGTACTGACTGACGTACGCACTCTCCAGTGAGCAAGAGACAAAGCATGTAACTAAGATTTAGTTCTACCCTACATACACTGCACTCTGTGAAGGCATTTAAATTTTTTCTTCGCAGGGGAGCGTGTAGTCTGCATAAACGCAGAAACAGGGAAGGACAATAAATTCGCCGGCAAAATGCAGGGCCCTTATGCGCAGTTTATGCCTTGCGCAACTAAAGACACTTTGATAGCAGTACCTCATCTCAGCAGACAATTACACGTGCTGAAATTATCGGGAGACGTAAGTCCAACGTTAGCGCGGTCAGGATCACAGTATGGAGTAGTTAACATGATTTGAAAAGTAAAACATTTGTTTACAAATTTGATTTGTAAATTTTTTATAACGTTCTTTTTTACTAACGAAACTATGGTCGAGATGTGGCCAAACTTAGCATGTCGAGCTAAGCCAAGTCTAGCCTTGGCTTAGCTAGACTGATGGCGGAACAAGGCAGTTACAGAGACTTGGCCAAGACAAACCACCAGACCGATAGTCCGAGTATACCGGTTAACGTGACGAGATCGCACTGGATGTGGCTTTCACAGGACCGACATGGTTGGACTAAAGAGAAGATGCCTACATATACGTAGCAGTTGAATTGACGTGGCTAACAGTTCTGATGGTGATGACTGTACTTAATTCCTCCTGTTACTGTAAAAAAATGGTATTTTAACGGCTATTCCAAAACAATCGCCTCTTGACCGTCCTACCCTTATTTGACTTTCATAAACTTATGCGTAAACAATGCCCGAAAGGTAAGGAGAATTAGTTAGCTTCGTCTTTGTTAGACTGACATAATTAAAATCATTTTTGTATGTAATGCAGAAAGGAGTAACAATTGCAGTGAAGATGGGTCCTATTATAGACACAGGGCACCAAATCAAGCAGTTCGAGGCTTTTTACAATAAGAGCGGATTTCTGACATTCGGCTACGATGGTTATGTTATACTCAGGGAGCCTCATGTGCCAGAAGAATATGGTGAGTGGAACATCGCTTTAGAATTTGACCAGGTACCAAACGTCTGATATATTCCTTATCGCAGTACCCGAGATCCTATTTTACTTTGACCACTTCAAAATCAACGTGCTGATTATTTTTTATTATTTTATAAAACACTCAGCCCTAATTTATTATATTATATAATTAGTTTCCGTATATCGTTGGGAAAGTCCCAACGACCATAATATCGTCCCATCGTAAATAAAAAAATTACACAGGTATGTATGCTTGGAATGAACCCACAATAACATGGAACAGTGATAGTTTGGCCAGGTGACTAAAACGCAAGCACATTCCTACATTACGCTTAGTTACTTTACGTGACGCGTCATACCCACCACCATCTACCGAAAACTTGAACTATTTAGTACCTGCATCGCACAGTGAAATTTTCACGCCAAATAGTATTACAACATCCCAACTTCAAACGCGACGCTCCAGGCATTATCACTCAGCTCGCGACTTGTTGGAGAGACATTCTGTTCCTCCTGATGACAAGTATGACATGAAAATTTTTGTTCTCCTGACTCCCAGAACTGAAGATGACAGTGACGCACCGTTACGAAAGCGGCGGTCACGGCGGCATTAAGCAGGCGCTTATTGATGACAGTAACAAGTACATCGTATCATTGTGCGGCAACAGTACCGTCTCT
Source organism: Euplagia quadripunctaria (assembly GCA_963859945.1). Lineage (NCBI taxonomy): Eukaryota > Metazoa > Arthropoda > Insecta > Lepidoptera > Erebidae > Euplagia > Euplagia quadripunctaria. The sequence goes on from OY982563.1 coordinate 1,893,748, forward strand.
TGCATCGACCTTGGCAGTGACGGGTCGGAGCCAGAAGATGTGAAGCTTATAGCCCCAGAGAAAACCATAATTGAGGACGACCAAGAAGAGGAGATAGTAATAATTCAGGATGATAATAGTAAGAACTCTGTTTCTAATGTTTTTTAGCCAAAGAAGCACACGAAAAGCTAAGGTAAGCAGCTGATTAAAACCAACAGTAAAATCATCTGCCCTTACCAACCATTTTGCCTAAAGTAGTTGTGACGATCCTCCTCGCAAGCAGAAATACTACGGGTTTCAATCGAGCAGAAACGTACTGTGTCCTACCTTTTTCATAGTGGTAACGAGGGCAACGATTTTATTTATTTCATGCATGACAGACGGATATGTAATATTTTCTGTCAAATGCTTACATTAATTATTATTACATCAGCTTAGCCATCAGAGATCCCACACATGACTTACATTGCTTTTAGAGTCAATCATTTCAGCCATAGGAAGTTCACTGCTGGACTTGCCTCTCTCAATGACTTCGCAGAAGATCGGTTGTAAGCGGCCTGTGATCTTTACGAATAAAATAGAATAAAAGCCGCAAAAATATATATAATATATATTTGTATACAATCAACAAACTTTCACAAAAAAAAACCTTCTTTGAGATTTAGTTTATTAGATTTTTTGTCATAATAAAATTGATTATTATGACGTGCTTGAGTACGAAAATCAACTATAAAAATGATTCATTTCATTAAATGTTTGGACTTATTTACCGAAACCGGTAGCGCTCTGTTCACGAAAATCAACCATGTGTAGCGACTTACTTAAAGCTACAGGTTAATGGGTGTACATAGATTATAGGTTAATCGGGTTACAGAATATAAGTTATTGAGGTAGGGGTGATCAGTACGGTCTACTTCGTTCACTACCACCGTTTCAGGGTTCACTGTGTTAATCCTTCTTATGATGATATAATGCAAATCGAAGGATCTAACATCTCCCTGATCAGGTTGTAGTCTATCATGGAATAATAAGGATTTTTTTGGACGAAGTTCCTTTTCGCACATTACACTTCAGACGCACAGTGGCGGCGGCGGCGGGACGGAAAAAAGTGTTAGCGCCACGAAAAATGCTAACCATGGGTTGATTTATTGTATTTACACCATCTATGGATTCTACGCGATACTAATGCAATAGTCGGATGACTATTGCAGTAGTATCGCGTAGAATATATTAGTTGGGGCAACTTTCACAGATGGCGCACTTAATTTTGAGTTTTTACAATATTTACTAAATTTTGATACAATTTATTCAATCCATTAAATATATTTATATATGTAGCGAATGGACCTTTGTTCCCACCGGGTATGCCAAACACACCTCTCGCGTTTTTTTTGTAGTACCAGTACCTGATATTCACTGACATGAATGTTAGGTCTGCTCTTGGTATACTACTACTACCAATAGGATTTGATAAATTACATTTGATAGCCCAATCCCTGAGGAAGATTAAGGCTATTCAACATCACGCTACGACCTTAAAGGGTAGAGCAGTAAACATAAACGTAAGTGAAATTCCCGGAAACGGTTATTAAGTTGTCAAAAGATAAACCAAACTCGATTTTTTGACACTCCATGCTATTGGGTAGTATCCGAATAGTGAATACTACACGGCTTTTTTAATACTAAAAGTTATATTTAATGAATTTCTTGTTTAGAAAACTATCTAGACCTGCAGGAAGAGAAGAAGGTCCATGAAGAAACGATGGAATTCAAGAGGCAGCGGGAGGAAGTTTGTAAGACATTCGCGGTGTTGCAGAGCAAGCTGGTGGGGTTGTTAGAAGAGAACATAGCTGAGATACCACTACACCAGTTGCCACTGTCTGAGTTCAATCTGCACCATGAGGCAAAGAAAGAAAGGATTAAACAGGTATTTTACGGTCTTAGAACAATTAGGTATATCTTTGCTGTGCAGATTTTTAGAAGTTTATGGACGGATTCATTCATAGTAGTTACAGATTTTGCTGAAAAAAAACAGTCAGTCTTAGGACTGCACGTCAGAAGTGAAAACATAACTTCACAATGTACCTATTTGCATATACAAACACACACACACACACATCTGTATATATATATATAATTACGTTAAAAATAAAAAGTAGGTAATAACATATCTGAATGTATTCATAGGGTACACTGGAATTTCTGCGCTCCCGGCCGCTCATAAATGTTTGAATTTAGAATGTTATATTTTTTAAAATATAAGAAACTCGGCGCCGTCTTACGAATTTTCGATCAGGTCACGTGTCCTGACGCGAGTTTAACATTTTTTACCCATGCCAAAAATGAAGAGAGAAGTTTTCACTTCCAAAATAATAAATAAATGCAAGTCTAATCAAGAATCTATTTAATTGTATTTTTGGCCTGTGTGTGGACTTAACACCATTGGCATTAAGTATATCCATGGTGCCATTCAGGATGCAACAGAAAATGTTAAAAAAAAGATAAGAAAAATTTGGCAAATTTGAAAAAGACAATATTTTGGACGCATGTTCTTCTCCTTAACACGCTCATTTTGTCACTTTCCATTATCCTGAATCTATATAATTATACTATTACTATAATATATGGCGATAAGGTCGCCAATTGTACTCAGGCTTTTGTTTGGCAATATGTGTAGTTATACAAGTTTGTATTAATTTCTTTCTTTGTTGTACAATAAAGAGTTTTCTATCTATCTAATACAGGAGCTGATGGTATAAGGTGAACTCTGATGTCCAGATGTAATACTTATCAATTTATTTCCAGGCAGAGAAACAACGTGAACTGATTCGGCTGCAGACGGAAGCTCTTATCAGAGCTCAGGACACGGTGACCGCGTGGATCAAAAAGACTTGTTGGGATTGTATGCAGTCACAAAGAGTCAAACTATTCGCCATATTTAGTCACTACCATGTAAGTATTATCGTATTGCCTGTGTTGCGGCTTGGGAACAGTCCTTATTAATTTCCTATCCAAATATCAATACCTAAATCCCCACTTCCCTTATCCTTATGCACATAAGCGAATTCCGCCATCTAGTGCGCTGACACTCAATAACAACCCTTCTAATGGCCGCGTTTCGCGCTCACGTTGTCGCTCGTGAAAAATATTAAAAATCATTGGAAATAGACTGATCTCTGTAGTGAAAAACCGTACACATTTGGTGTGGAGTGTGATCCCCTGTCTGTGCTGTGTGGGACTCTTGTCTGGACCTGCCAAACTAGCTCTGATGAACCGGGTTCGTGGAAGTGCTTCCAACTGGTGAGTTCTCCCAACCTTTTCCCGTTTCTGAAGCTGTTCGTTTGTTCCTGCTTGATATCACTGGGTTTAGACATACGCTAGATGGTGCCATAGGTTACCTTCCGCTGTGAACCAACCAGCAATAGCTTATGCACCAACAGCCTGTTTGCTACTTATTGTAGCGGTTTACTTTATTAGCCCCCGACGGAAGAGGGGAAGTTATCAGTTTAACGTCTGTATCTGTCAATGGCATCATAGCTCTTTAACGGATAGACCGATTTTGTTTTTTTTTTTTATTTGAAAGGTGACACTTTTGATCAAGAAGTGTTCTTAGATATAAATCAAGTAAATCGTAAATAAATCTAATCGTTGAATGGATTTTTGAGGGGGTGTTTTACATTTTTAATTTATAATTGTTTACTAGTCGTTTCCCGCTGATTCACTCGCGTTTAAGAGACTGCTTTGCTCCTAAGCATCGAAGCGTATTCTTAAATAATTTTATTTTTAAAAAACTCTAATGGCAAACGAAATTAAAAACTCAAAAGAATTTGACTGTTCACCTCCTGGCTTCATCATCAGACCATCGTTACTAAGCGCAATCTGTTGGACCCGTCAAAAGCCAAAACCTCGAGGCGTTTACTAGAAACCACTGCAGAGTTTCACTATGCACCTCCTGGCACCATCATCAGATCAGCTCCAAGATTGATTTATTGTCATCCAAACTACATGTACATAACGGAGAATGCGATAAGTTAGCGGCTGAACGGTCATCAGTAGAGTTTCTGGTAGAGGGTTCATGGCGTAGATTTCAAACCATAACTACACTTCTCCGTGTGAAGCCAAATGGTAAAAAAAAACTACACTTCTCACAATCACTTTTATTTTTCACTTTATCGGTACGTATACGGTACGTTCTATAAAATGAAATAACAATTTGTGACGTCATACGTTGCTGTCGTCAAATCATTTACTTTTGATGTTTGATTTAATTAATAACAAAGTTAAAAAAAAACTAATTTAATTTTTCATAATCTGCTAAGGGTTAAAGAATACTTCTTATTACAATATATCATGATTTAGGTGCATTAAATTCAGTGTTTTTTTTTAAACTTAATTATTTAAACAACTCCACACAGTCATAGAAGAAGCATCTTTGTTGATGGTTTTTACAACGTGCTTTTTCCTGTCTATGATTTTTATAAATATAGACAAAAAAAGAGACTTTTTTCTGTGCTACAATATAACTGGCTCACGATCAGAAGGTCTAAGTAGCAAAACGTCCAACAGTGCGAAACGTCTAATGAGCAGTAAGCCTAATTAGCAAAATGTCCATATAGCAAAACGTCCAACTCTCAGATGGTCTGTGTAGCAGAACGTCTATTTAGCAAATCGTCACTTTATCAAAATGTCTGGATACTCAGGTACACATGCAACATACATATTAAATCGGGAGGAAAACAGACACGGCATTGTGACTGACTCTTATTGTCATGAATGCTATTTGATTAGCATTACTCATTTGTTTTTCGTGTATCTAATTGCGACTGCGACTGCAATTAGGGCTCGGCTCAACACACGCTGGCGGTTTGCCCCAGTTGGGCGGCGCAGCGTCGGGCCCTCACTGCAGTAATTGGGGAGGATCTGTCGCGACTGGCCGTCATACTCTGCATGGCCGGTAGCGACAGGAATTTTACCGCGATGGCAACCTTCTGTGAGGAAGTCATCTCGCAGAAGGAGGCGGCGGAAATTGTCCGGGAGGATGACCTCCACTCGGACTCAATTTGCCGCCAGCGAACCAGGCGGCGGAGGCGCGCTTTCCAGCGCCTCATGCCACCCTGAGTGTGGCCGCAGGTGGACGGGACGGGTTTACCCCTCCACCCACCATAGTGGCCCCCCGCGAGGAGGTGGCATCTGCGTGTGTGTGTGTAGACGTCACCTAATTGAGAGGTTTTTTATCCGAAGGTGGTGCCCGTGGTTTTGCGGGCAGGCGCCAGGGGGGTCCGGATGTCTTAATAAAAGCTGTTCCCGGTACCCTCCTATTTAAGGCGCAGTACGGCACACCGTGTGATTTTAGTCAGTTCGATTATAGGAAAAACCCCGGTGGGGTGACGGGCCCGAGGGGGTTTCCACACGCAAAAAAAGAAATACGGCTCAACAAGAATATAAAATCAAAGCCAACCCTGCTACTATTCCTCAAAGCTCTTGGAAAAGAAGCCCTTTGTCAAAATCGCAAATATAGGAATATGTTATTTGAAGGAAATAAGAGAAGAAAGATATAATATTTAATGTCAAATATAAAAGAGAGCTTCAAAAGCTTGAGTCAAAAAGTTAGTTCCTTTAAATTTTTAGTGAACCTTGGCCATATTAAAACGGCATTAGGTGCATAAATTCAGGGGAATTTGTGCGCCTAATATCCTAATAATATGTAAAAAGCTAGTACTTTTTAACACAATATTTTTATAACAAATTAATTTTCTTAAGTTTACATATGAGTTTTACTTTCTGTCATGAGTGTACACATTTTAAAAATGACGATTTGTTAAATAGACGTTCTGCTACACAGACCATCTGAGAGTTGGACGTTTTGCTATATGGACATTTTGCTAATTAGGCTTACTGCTCATTAGACGTTTCGCACTGTTGGACGTTTTGCTACTTAGACCTTCTGATCGTGAAGGATATAACTAGACATTTCTGTAATTCGATAAATATCATCGTAGATGTCTGTAAGTCGATGAATATTATCGTAGATAGGATTTGAACCTGTGACTACCTACTGTAGTGCACGTTTAATATCAACTCCAAAGATTTTCTCCACTTGATTTCAGGTGGAAAACTTTGCCATACTGCCCACTCAACGCGAAAGATGGCCGGAGCTGACTCAAGTAGAGGCGCTTCGGACAATCCAGCTGGAAGGTGAAGAGGAATTTAGACCGTGGGAGGAGCCTGAGCCGATCCAGTCTCTTACGGAAGAAGACTTGTCAGTATTTTATTTTTGCTGTCATTCATAAATAAGGATTTATTATGAGTAAAAATAAATTTAACAAAGAAAAAATAATTTGACCATTTTCGTGGCATATATATATATATATATATATACAATCAAACTATTAGCCATATTTATTTAGTTTCCAATATTTACTATATTTTGATACAATTTATTAAATCCATTAAATATATTATTAGCTTCGTTCCAACAGGGTGTCCCGAAGAAACCTTACGCATTTTTTCTTTTAAGTTGTAAGATATAAAGTATATCTAGACAAATGTTAGCGAATAAAGTTAGCTTACCCTCCAAATTTGCCAACCGGTGCTGTCGACAGGTTAAACGCTCAGTCAGCGCCGCTACAGCAGAGTTCGCATCGCAACACTGTAGACGAAGAGGAGGAGGGAGTTGGGAGGGAGCTTTCCGACGCCGAGACGGATGCACCGGTGGAGGCGTCCTACGCACTCTCGGGCTCGGCCGCGCACTGCTTTATAAAGATCCTCCCCTTTAGCATCCCGCAGACGCTAGCCTACAGCTTTTTGCACATGAACTGGATTCAGCACATTGCCAAGGTGATGAGTTAATCCAATCCTATGCTTGTTACTGTAAATTAAACAAAAAATAATCACGCCAGGTCCATTCCCCGCTTTAAGTATAAAGGCTCATTCACACATATCCGTGAAGTCACAGTTCCGGCACAGTACCGCCACCGTATTAATTATTCTTTCATATATTCTCTATGAACGCATCCACACCTGTCAGTATCACCGGCGCCGGTAATCACGGACGTAATCGTCAACGACGATATTTTTTGTCGGATCACGGACGCCGCTGCATCACAACCATAATGGAGGACGAGCGATTGATCGAATTGGTTCGTGAAAATATTGTTTTGTATGATTTGTCTAATGCAAAGTACATGGATACAAAATACAAAACCAATTGTTCCCCCAACAAGTATCTTTTTCATTCTTTTTTCTTTTTCTTATCTTTTCCTTGCTGCTGCTCTTCTTCGTCTAAAGCAATGGATATCATTGCCAGTTCCGTATTATTGAATAGAGCCATAGAAACTATCTACATCGCACACGTTTTGCCTGAAGATCCGTAGAGAAATGAGTACTGATATGTGTGAATTGAAGCACTGCCGCATCACTGTAGCACTGATACGGAACTGTGCCGGAACTGTGACTGCACTGATATGTGTGAATCGGCCTTTAAGCTACAAATACGCGCCGGCTCGACTAATAAAATTCAGGGGACAAGAACGTTAATTCGATACTCACTCGCACACTGAGTCGCGTCATCCGTCCGACTATCGAGTTAATTAGTACCTAGCCTAGGTTTTTAGTTTACAACATTATAGGCACATAACTTACTGGGTACCCGCAACTCGAGAGTCACAAATGCGCTGCCGGCCTTTAAAGTGGGAGTAGGAGAGGGGGGAAGAGGGAGTGTCCGTGAGGGGGAGAAGAGGGGACGAGGGGGAGAGGGAAGGTTTAGGGCCTCCGGTAACCTCACTCACTCGGCGAAATACAATGCAATCATTTCTTAACTGCCGGTTTTCTGTGAGGCCGTGGTATCACTCCGGTCGAGCCGGCCCAAACGTGCCGAAACATGGCTCACCCAGTTAGAAATGGTCATGATGATGATGATGATGATGACCTGAATTGCAACTTTATTGTG
>OY982563.1:1901874-1954258 GCA_963859945.1 Euplagia quadripunctaria
ATGATAACCATATCATTTCAGTTAACCACACAAAATTTACGACAATGGTTCAACAAAGAATTTGACGACCTGATGGGTTTGAAGATCAGAGAAGTCGGCCTCGTTAAAGAGAGAAACGCGAGGCTCAGATTTATCGTTGAAGGTACGTTGAAATTCAAACATTTACCTACCACCTGATATTTTACACCATCCCATTGCAGTAACTTAAGTTAAAAATAATTTAGAGGTTGAGTATCTGTAATATTATTATAGTGTATTAGATATAGGGCCCTAAAATAAAATCTTACACCACTATAAGAGCAAGTCAGTTTTATTACTTTTTAACCGCCTTCAAAAAAGGAGGAGGTTCTCAATTCGACTGTACTTTTTTTTATGTCTGTTACCTCAGAACTTTCGACTGGGTGAACCGATTTTGATGATTATTATTTTTATTTGAAAGGTGATGCTTCCCGTGTGGTCACATTTCAATTTGGTCCAGTTCTGACAATGGCATCCATGAGAAAACCATATAAGTCTTTTACGGAATAGTTTTTTTTTGAAGTTGGTTTTTTTTTAAAGAATTATTTCATAGCAAGTTTGAGTTGGTAGGCGATCCTGATCTTCTCGAGCTATTGCTCTCCCCAATCCATCCTTATAAGCAGTATCCCTTTTCTACCGTTGCCTTCCCATCTTACCCACCTTTTACCTTCAATACACTCCCAATTTTCCCAGCTAATTCCCAAAGTGCCCCGTTCACAGCAATAGGCTTGCCCCCTATTACGTAAGTGGAACTAAGTCATAGTCGGCAAAATGTTTAGTACGCCTCTGCTTACCCCTACGCAGATATAGGCGTGACGGTATAGTACGTTTGCATTTATGAATAATTCCACTTTTCGGTGAAGGTTATGTAAAGCACTCCTCTACCCATGATTCCAAAACTTTCCATTTATTGCTACTCTTTTTATTTCTTTCCAGAACTGAATAAGTTGTCCGATTTGCGAGGGAGTTTCCACCATCTTATTGTACAGATTAAGGACCCAGAGTGGCGACAAGAGGAGCACACTCACAAACTTATCAAAGTCGAACCTGAAGAGGTTTGTTACAAAAAAAATTAATATAAATATTTCTGTTATAATAGTTAGGGACATCGGACGTCCCGGCAACAGCCAGTGATTGCATTAATTTTTACAAGAATTAAATTTTAAAAAAGTTGCTGTAGGACCAATAAAAGCCTAGATACGATACTTTCAGTTTTTCCCGCGTTCCGACATAATTTGATTTTTCGACTTCGGATGTGCACGTTATTAATAGGCAAAAGAATTGACCAAATCGATGGGGAAAAAATTGTATGGTATAATAAACCTTCAACAAGTAGACCGCGCAGATCCGAAGTAGAAAAATCAAATATGATGGCCGGCACGCGGGAAAACCTGAAAGTATCGTATCTTAGCTTCTATTGGTACTACAGCTACTTTTTTTTAAATTCATGTAAAAATAAGCGCAATCACTTGCAATAAGTTGTTTAGGTACGTCTAAGTTTAAAATAAAAAAAAAATACGGTCATTTTCGTTCGTTTCATTTACGGTTTTTCGTTAATAACTTTTTATTTGTTTAATTAAAAAATCAAATTTTTGAATTATCAATTTATTGTTATTCATTATTATTCAATATTATTAAAAAATTCAGATATCGATTCCATGGCCGTGACGCATTTTAAACACAATCGAAATTTTAAATTAACAATTTTACAATAGGCTGCCTGTTATGTACAGCAATAATTATCAAGTAATAACTACAGGATTAGGGAGCCAACAAAAATACGTCGTTTTGCTTTCTGAGAGATTTTAATGAATGTTTCATATCTACCTACATTACACTGCCATTTTGAAATTTCAGAATACGTTTTATTATTTAAAAAACCCGGGTGCCACTATCCCCGTAGTAGGGAATGTTCAGCGGGCGTGGCATGATGTGGGGATTCAGGGGATTCAAGAGAGATTATTGAAGCACCGTCCAATAATCGGGGACCGATATGGTTAGACTACGAGCTGTGTTGCATTCCGAGTCTTTAGCGTGACTGCACGCGCTGCCTTCCCCTCACCTTGGCACTTTACTTGACCACTCTTTGCGTGTTGCGGTGGCCTTCCACCTGGGCTGCAGGGTGTGTGAGCCCCATGTATGTACCTGCGGCTCTACGGTGGAGGCCGATGGCCATCATGAGTTGTCGTCGTTGCATAGGGAGATTTCTGCAACATCATCTCTCAGTGACATAGTTTGTAGAGCCCTTATGTCGGCCAACGTTCCTTGCTTGCTCGAGCCTCTGGTTTTGAGCAGATCTGACGGGAAGAGGCTGGACGGGCTGACGCTGGTGCCTTCAAAGAATGGCAAGTGCCTGATTTGGGACCCCACATGCGGCAGCACTATCGCCGCCGGCCACCTGTGTCGCACCGTCCGCTCTCCGTCAGCCGCTGAAGACGCCTGTTTAAAGAAGAGGCTAAAGTACGCGGCCTTGGAGACCTTGTACCATTTCGTGCCCATAGCAGTGGATAGTTTGAATTGGGTAGTTGGGATGCAGACGCTAAGAAGTTTGTTCATAAATTAGTGCGCAGGCTGAACGAAGTAAGTGGTGACTCCCGCTCAGGGTCGTTTCTGGTGCAGAGGTTGACCATTGTCCGACCAGGGGTGGGTTATTCGTGTAGGTTTAGTTTTTGACATTTAATGATAATTGTTGTGTTGGTTAAAAATTATATAAAAAAAAGATCAGTAAACAATAAGTGTTAGATATGTTTAGAAGGTTTTAAGATTTGTTTTTTTCTTCTTAGTGTTCCATAGAGCCGTATATAAGCCCGAGTCAAATCGTGATCATACCTCCAGATCCGGGACCGAAGGACGACTTCAAAGAGCGTGCACTTATAGAGATGATGGATGGAGTCCTGGAGAAACTCTGGCATGAGGAGATCAAGAAACCCATACCGATGCCACAATGCATGGTGAGAAGTTAGGTTTGCAGAATTTATTCAAGCGGAATCTGAAAGACATGGTGGATGTGATGTCTAAATAAAATTGTCTCTAGGTTGTTATCATCTTTGGCATAACTCCTAGTAATTCAAGTAGTTTAGCGTAGTAAGTGTCGGCCTGCTCTTCGCGATGGCTACACACTGCCCTGCCACTGCCCATTCTTTCTCTTTGTATTCTCAAGCCATATGTAGGGCGATCGTCTCATCTTTGTTCTCTCCACAAAATCTCTTTTGTTTATGTAAAAAAATCTGTTCTTGCTCAATTTTTATTCCTTTTTCGTTATAGCTAGATAAAGCCCCAGAACACTTTAATGAAGAAGATCTCCGCTACGTGTTTGACTACGAAGCTAAAGTTGCATTCCGCAACGAAGAGCGGGACAAGTATCGCAAAATGCTGCATGCCGAGTATGCCAAACTATCCGCCACTCTCAACGAGGGCATAGTCAAGTTCAACCAGAAGGTTGTTTTTAAATTTTCCCCACTTTGATACATATTAGATGTGTAATTCTGGACTCCGAACTGATCATGATCGGTACAATTTGATGGAAACGTCAGATAAGCAAAGAAAAAGTATTCTATCATACAAATATAATTGCGATGATGTCTCAAGTTTCACATCTAATATTATATATATAGCTAATATTTTATATATTTGAATAAATTATCTTTATATATAGCAAAATTGCTTGAGCCAGTTCACTGGATTAACGATTGGGAATAACGGCTCTGGACTAGCGACTATTTCCTGGAAATTGTATAATGATATCTCCCTACGAGATGGACTGATGACCAAACTAGTAGGTAGCCGTAAGGACCATTATTCCAAATGACTTTAGTATTGGGTAGGAGCCTATCAATCATCCTATGGAGTATAGCATTAACACTTTTTGAAGAGCCCACTACTGAAGTCATTTGAAATAAATTAATTACACCTAAAATTAGTGTGTCGATTAAATGAACTAGTCTTGATCCATAAGTTTGTAACTTCTTAGTAACGAAGTGTCAGGGTTAGCCGGCTCGGAGAGGGACCACTATACATTGCTCTTCTTTGTACAGAGCTTTATGGAGAGTCAAAAGTCTAATTGGTATCCAGGCGCTCCCAAAAGATGATAAAATATGTGTCTTAGGGTTGCGTAGCTCTATTAAATGAAGCCTTTCTTTTGTCTGTCCTGGCTGGCATGAATTAATTGTTTAATTAAATTTTATACTGCATTGTTATTATTTAGGTGAAAGAAACGTGGCTTTTAAAGCTAAGAATCGATTCGGCCATCGGCCAGGAGAATCTTAATCTGTTGCGCCTGCGCAGGGTCAATCTGGACCGCATTGAAATGTCCGAAAAGATAGAAAAGTACAGGTACGAACATCTGCTGGGTGAGCAGCTTCACTGAATAGTAGACCGCGTATAATAAAGTGTAGAGTTGTATTTTTGTTAATGAGTACTAGCATCGCAAGATTGCAACCTATGGTAAGTGTTTAAAGACTTACAATTGGCGTGAAGTATGCTTGTTTGCTAAATTGGTTAAAATGGTAATTTTCTTTTTGAAAAAAATAATTGACCTCAATGCACTTATTTAGAGTGTTTTTTTTTATGTTTTTATTACTAGCTTGAAGCACCTACTTTCAAACAAAAAAGAATAATATTTTTTTCAATTCTGGATGCTATTTATCTTGCTCCTCATTGCTACGTTTTACATCTATTCACTCAAAACAGGGAAGAAATTGCAACATTAGAACAAGCATTAGAAGTTCTACACCGCGAGCACCAACAAGTTCAAGAACAGGCTATTGAATGCCAAAATGCGTACGATCTGTTCAACACGAAGGACAGGTCGATGGAGAGAACCTTCAAAAACCACTTTAGCGATCTCTCACCAGTCATCGTGGACCAGTGCTATAAGTTCTTCAAGTAAGTATAAATATGTTCGTTAAATGCCTCTAAATGTGGTACGATGGAATTGTCAAATGATATCTTAAAAACACGGTTTCTACGGCCTGAGGAATTTAGGTAGCTAAGATACGAAATACCCCAATGTAGACAAGAAGGGGTGATGTGATTATGTCGTGTTTTGAACTGACTATAACCACCATTATTCTGTGAATTAACCTTTGCGAGTCCTGACTCCTCGACAGATCTCGTCCACCTGAGAACTATAAGCATCCCCTCACCACAGTGTAAGCAGCAAAGGAGCTTCCTCCCGCTCAGAACAGGTACGGCAGTGTACATTGCCATCTCAGGCTTGCTTTTGTTGCAGGCCTAGAACTGCTAATCTAAATTGGGGAAATGATCTAATGCTACAAGACCTTGGAATTATGTCTCGATCAATTTTAAAATGTCTCGACCCAGATACATGGCTTTGGTTTTTTCAGAAAAGTATGGGAAAATAAGGAAGTCGTTCCACAAAATTTTAGAAGGCAAGGAAGAACAGTCAGTTTTTATAACTTTATTAAACATGACATTGAGACCACAAGAGTACCCAAGTCTATGATGCCTACCTAAGTAATTTTTTGACAATATCCTAACTTAATATTACAAATGCGAACGTGAGTTTGTTTGTAACAGCTTTCACACCTTAACACTCAATCAATCAGCATTAAATTTTGCATACACTTTGTCAGGGGCACAGAAAGGGACACAGGGTATCGTTCATCCAGAAAAAATACAGTTCACGAGTGAAGCCGTGGGCAAGATTTAGTCAGTTATAATAATCATATGTAAATATTCAGGAAGAGACCAAAGTGGCATCAGCGCGCCAGCCTGACGCCGACAGTTCTGTACGAGCTGGCGCAGGCCGTGGGCACCGGCGTCTGCGTCAGAGCGCTGCACGTGGACTGTGTCGACTTCTTTAAGTCGTAAGTAGCATACACTTATAGAGCCGTATGCAATTAAAATCTGAATATAAATCATTTACCATTAAGCATTCTACTAAATTTTACTTTAGTTTTGCGAAGAAGTTTTTCGATATCGACTAACGATGTGGTGTGACGTCCCTAGAAAATGTTTTGACGGAAAACATACACACGCACGGTGTGTTTTCCGTTTAACTAGATGTTTTGACTTTTTTACCTAAAATTTAAAATCCTCACAACCACATACTTTGAGTTTGGAGACGTTACTAGTCCGTTTTGCAACGTGGAGGTATAATTTCTATAGTAGGTACTGGTACTAGCTCACCCGACAGACGTTGCCCTGTTGTAATTTCAATAAATTTTAAATTTTTTGGGAAAAAGGTCTTTCATTTTTCCCTTTTTTTTTACCATATGCGGCCTTTTATTACCCTATAAAAAAAAGAATCAGTCAAATTAGTCCAGCCGTTATCAATTGATGCGCTTACGATTTTTTTTTACATTTTACCGCCGCCCGTGTGCACTTGTATCTCAAGAGTCACAAGTGCATTGCTGGCCTTGTTAGTAGGGGAAGGGTGGAAAAAGGGGAGGGGGGGAAGAAAGGAAGGATTAGGGCCTCCGGCAACCTCACTCACTCGGCGAAAAACAATCCAAGCATTGCTTCACTGCCCGGTTTTTTGTGAGGTCGTGGTACCACTCCGGTCGAGCCAGCCCATACGTCCATAGCCATAGCTCTCCGAGGGTTACGATTTTGCAAAACAATTCCAAAAAATGTCTTATAAGTTCTGATTTGTCTCTTTCATTTGTTGCAAGCGTGGTCTGTATAAACCAGTTAAACATTAAATTATTTTACAGAATGGAACAGATGGATAATATCGTCAACATGCCGCCAGTCATGGACGATCAACTATGGAATACCATGTGTAAACTGCGCCGAGCGAAAGCTGAAAATGAGATTAGAGTAAGATTTTATCACCCTTATTAAATATTTATGATATAAAAATTCAGTAATCCCAAAGCCCATGTCATTCAACGTTCATCTAAAATCCGACCCATTATCCAACTGAAAAAGATTTATAATGAAAAAATAGGCAGTCATGGGACTGCGGACAGAAGTGAAAAGTTAAACGAAACGACGAACTTACAAAGGCACATTAGCAGGTTGGTGACATTAATTAATAAGGAACTGACAGAACTCAATGTTTAGATTAGCGCCCTCTAGTAGATATATATATGCATTATTAGCGTGACGGTCACGAGTTCAGTGCTTTTCCCCCATAGTAAAAGTGCACAAATATGCCTAAAGAAGCTTTCACTTCAAAAAATTTTCCGCTGCAGCTCGATGGCCCATCAAATGATTCAGCAATATGTTTCAGTGATGACGCCTATTACGCCGTGTACGTTACCCCAGCAGGAAAGTGGTTCCTAGAGTGATATGAGTGGAAAATATAATTAGTGCGTAATCTGCTGTAAAAGTGTGCCGCATAAAAAATTTGTGCATGTTGTCGTTTTAGAAAAAAACGGAAAAAACGATTCCTGCTGGAGTAACGTGTGGGCCGAAAATATAATTTGTGCGTCTTCAGGTTTTGGAATTTGGTCGGATAACCAGCCATTGTTTAACTGTTTTGATTTTTGTTCATATCTACTTATTTGCGAAACATACAAGCTGGATATTTTCACTATATATTATTGACTAAACGCACAAATTTTTGGTTTACACCTACACACCTTAATTTGAGCCAGTTTTTTGTATGTTGACGTCAAAGTTATGACACCGTCGTTTTGACTTTTAGTAATGTTATTCATTAACGCATGTATGTACAGTACACTTTTGAAACGTTTTATGGTGATTATATATGGCAAGAACTCGCTGAAAACTGTATTCAGTCCGAATACAGTTTTCAGCGAGTTTCTACGGCTTCTTATTTAGGCGCTATGAATTTTTTTTGGGTTTTCAAAAAAGCGCGATTTCTTGAGAATTATAAATATTATTCTGTCACAAATTCGCACAAATTAAGAGCTACTCGTGTATGTTTATTCTACAGGCGCTCATACAATGATTTTTGAGATACACGATTCTGCAACACGTTACCCCAGCAGGAAACGCAATATCTCGAAAACCTGAAGACGCACAAATTATATTTTCGGCCCACACGTTACTCCAGCAGGAATCGTTTTTTTCCGTTTTTTCTTAAACAACAACATGCACATTTTTTTTATGCGGCGCATATTAGTTATACATTCCACTCATATCACTCTAGGAACCACTTTCCTGCTGGGGTAACGTACACTATTACGCCAGTCCAACGTGATGGGCCATCATGTAGAGAAGATATAATATTTACAATAAGGTTTACAACGACAGATGCGCGCGCTGGCCCAAGAGCTGGCATACGTAGAGCACGTGGCGCAAGTTTGGTCTCGGGCCATACACGCGCGTCGCGTCGCGCTCAACACCGGCCACAATAAGATCATGGAACATCGCTGCGAAGAAGAACTCGCCGCCAGGAACAAAACAATACAGGTGCATTTGTTGCGTCACAATATTAGGTACTAGAAATATTATTGGATACTTATCGTACATACAGCAAAAACATACTTCAGCGCCATCTTGCCAAGACCAGCCAAACTATTTAGTTATTACGGATCCTGTACCGCGCAATAAAAGATCTCCCGCTGAGGAGTATACATTTTCCCAACATTTGCCGTTGGAGGATCTCCCTTAATGTTAGAATGACATCACACCTGTACAGTGTACTCTACAAACATAATACGCAGTATCCGAATAAAAGCTTCCGTGAGCGGTATTCATATTTACTAAAGATATACTCACGGGTGTATTTCGGGATTGTCCGACTGGTATCGAACCCGACGGGGACCCTTTATCAAGGGTAAAGCGACCTTCCGCGTCTGTATTAAGAGCCTTCGTCGGGTCCGTGTATTTTTAATATTATGTACTTAGTTAATTAATTATAATAAAATTGAACTATTTTCAAACTGCTGATATTTTTTACTACTTTATAATCCTCGTACTCGAACTTATAATACGTCTCTCTTGCTACCGACAATTCGTGGGAGAATTTAGCTTAAAAAATCCAAAAATCTAGTGCAAAGTTTGTAACGTTGAGGGTGGACCCGTGGGAGGCACGTGGTCCTCGTGAGGGTTGGAGTTAAGTTGAGAGAGAAATTACACACGTGGAACACTTTTACAATCTATATTGATAAAGGTACGAAATACCGATACGAGAAGTTACTTTACAGCAATTACTTAAATCTCAGGGACGTGAGGTCTTGAGAGGAGAGAGGTCTTGGTCGGACGGAGTCCTGGCGCTGGTAGATGCAGTGGGACTTAACTCGCCGTGAAGGTGAACTGGAGCAAGAGGCCGTGTCCTGCGCGCAGCGGTTTATATATGCTCCAGGGGTGGGCGCGGCGCGGGGAGAGAGCGTTCTAGGACTTAGTGGGGAGTTCGGTAGGACGGCGCAGCATGACACGTGACAAGTTATAGGAACAAACACTTGATGCTAATGGCGTTTCGCAAGTTCGTCCGGATATTACTGCAACGACTGAAATGATGGCTCATAACAGCCTTCTAATGTTTTTCAGTTGGTGCTGCCAGCGGGACAGGTGGAGATAATAACAACAGGCCATATAGAAGACTTCGAAGACGCGACACTTATCCCTAGAGATGAAATTGAAAAGATCAACCAAGTTATTTTGGTAATAAAATAGAATAAAAATTTATTATAGTTTAACAAACCGGCTCTGACTAACTCTCTAAACTGTAATAGCACCGAGGGTTCCGTACAAACTTTTATGTAGATATCCATCTTGGGAATTTATTTTCGAAGATTTTTGCCTGTTTTTATCGTAGGACAAATTTAACTTTGCAGTTCTAAAAATACTCCCACATACATCGACGTCACAGTTAATTTTCCAAGCACAAAATATGGGTATAACAATAATTGACATGCAAGCCTTGCTTTTCGCCAAATTTCGTGGTTTTGATTTACTTGCGAATTGGTCTTGACAGACAGACGGACAACGAAGTTATATTATAAGGGTTCCTGTTTTTCTTTTAAGGCACGGAACCGTACTGAAAAGTACAAAATAATTTTTAAGTATGAAGTGTTTGTTCTACAGCGATCAAAAGTCAAGTAATTCATCATTACGATATAATTTGTAATAATTTAATAAAAGAATTTGGTTATTATAAAGTAATACATTTTTACAATATTTGTATGATAATTCCAATTTATAAATATGTAGCTATACCAATAAAATGTTTGTATCATTTCATGTCAAGCACCGCACAGCAATTTCTGGCTTTTATTTATTTATTTATTAGGATCTCTTACCGAGAATACACGTAACATGTTTATGTACATTCTTTGTTCTTATTATAAATCTGGTGCTTCTAGAATTATAAGAGAACACATCATGCAGTCTTAATAAAAGTAATCGAACATACTAACAATGTGATAATAATATAAAATTAAGTATAAAATATAAAATTAAGTATAAAATATAAAATCAGTGCAATAAATAAAAATTAAACATGTTAATTAAAAAAAATAAAAGCAGTTAAACATGTAGGTACAATCAAGCTAGATAAATGAAAATAGTAAAATTAGTAGTAGTTGTAACAATGAAGTCAAGTAAGCAAAAACATATGAAAGAAATAAATAAAATTAACACGCAACAATTTCAATAAAATTTTGAATAAAAATAAAAATATAACAATAAATAAATTATTTTAAAAAAAGCTTTTAGACAGTTCACAGAAGAATGAACACTAATTAATCATATCGATGTTTATCGTTGTCAGAAAGTGGGCGACATGAAGTTA
This sequence comes from Euplagia quadripunctaria, assembly GCA_963859945.1. Taxonomy (NCBI): domain Eukaryota; kingdom Metazoa; phylum Arthropoda; class Insecta; order Lepidoptera; family Erebidae; genus Euplagia; species Euplagia quadripunctaria. Next base: position 1,912,562 of record OY982563.1, read on the forward strand.
CGCATGATGAGGAAGCAGATGGACTTCCGCAAGGGTATCCTGAGCAAGGAATGGGAACACGCCAAGATGAAGATGAAACTGCGCCACATGGAGCAGGAGCTGCACACCTATAAGAGTCTCAAGGTTATATTCATAAATCAAACAAGGTTCACCCTCGGTAACGGACCTTTTTATCTTAGAAGGTCCTAGACGCCGTTAAGTTACCTATATAGTTACATATATTAACTAAAGGTATATAATTTTTACTCAACAATAGTTTGCCTACGTTAGTTTACGGCCTTCATAAAACCCATGAAGTGTAGAAGTCCTTAACGGAGCATAAATAAATGTAAGTGACCTACAGAAAGTAATAGTTTAAAATTGTATGTGTTGCTAGATCCCAAAAGAACTGCAGAAATATTTGAAGGACAAGGAGCATGGCTACACTGAGGAGATGGATTACTTGCGATTGGAGAGAGAAATGGAGAGCAACAAGAACTCTGTCAATAAAAAACTCCAGGACTTAATTCATAAGGTCGAGGACGCTGAGGTACCGTGAGGAACAGTTTTATTACTCACTAAAGAAAGAAACTCACCGTTTATCTTAGAATAAACACTGAGAATAAACTTCAACTAATTGCGATAGATAGGAGGCAAAGCGTACTCCTTTAAAAAAAGTTCGGTTATGCTGAAATGTTAAATGTTGCGGTGGATATACGACATGTGTTCCGCCTCTGTGTTGTCCTAAATTAAATGAACCGTAATTGACCGTAACACATTTACATACATATTAAAATATGAGGAAACTTGAACTTTCTTTACGATATTAAATCATAGAGATATTATGTACTAGAGAAGCCACTCAGAACGAAATACATGTTCCGTTTTTATTTGAATTAAAACTAAAAAGCGCTGCAGCGCTAAAACAATAATTTGTAGTCAAATCCTACAGTATTAACAAGCAACGCTCGATCGCTTTTGAGTTGTAGTTTTCTCGCGAGCGCAAGGTCCTAAGCGCCGAGATTTTCATGGCGTTTACGCGTGTTGCTCAACGAACTGCTACAAACATTTGTTTTCACTGCGGTGCAGGGACCGCAGTTCGCGTTACAAACTTTTTCTTCGCGGTGTCTACTCTATACGCTAGTAATAATAACTCAGTCTCAGTGCATTAAATTTGAAACAATATTAGTACCGTACGATACTGTTAATCCAGCAGTATCATTCCTCAGTGTATTTAGTTGTAATTGGTTTATTTAATGTGACTACTGAGGTAAAATACCCTTTAGTTTCAGTCCAGCGAACTTACAACTGTACAAGTGTTGAAAACAGAGTTAATTAATCCATAAACTTTATTTGAATGTATTATAATATGAAATTAAAATAAAACACGCATGTTTTTAAATATTTAATTCAGGTACTCATATAAAACAAGCTATATTCATAGAAGCAATAAAATGAAATTTATTTTACCTAAGTATTTTGTCAGTAGGTATATCTACCTATTTGTTCCCCACTACAAGGCTACATATCGTACTCATACGGGCCAGGTTTGGATTATATTTTTTATCAGACACTTTTACAGACTCAGGCAGACTCCCTACAATAAATAAACATTAATTGTTGTGTGTATTATATTAATAAATCATTCTCATGTTCAAGGTGAATTTATTAAACATAGACGAACAAGTGAAGAATGTTGATAAGCTGATAATGAAGTTGAATGTGAATGTTTCCGAAAAGCGACTAAATGAGGATCCTTTGGAGCCTATAAGGATTCGTAGGATCTTTAAAACCAGGTAATAATCTTTTACATAAGTTGCATAAACATACCTAAGTCCCATTATAATCTGTTTTTACCCTATTCAAAACTATGATACGCATAAATTATCAAAAAAAAAACAAGTCAGTCGTGAGACTGCGCGTCAGAAGTGAAAACATAACTTCACAATGTATTTACATATACATACACACACATCTGTATACCTATATATAATTAGGTTAAAAGAAAAAGTAGGTAATAACATATCTAAATGTACACATAGGGTACACTGGAAGTTCTGCGCTCCCGGCCGCTCGTAAATGTTTGAATTTCGAATGTTATATTTTTTTAAATATAAGAAACTCGGCTCCGTCTTACGAATTTTCGATCAGGTCACGTGTCCTGACGCGAGTTTAACATTTTTTACCCATCCCAAAAAGTGCACAACGCCGCTAGTTTTCACTTAAAACTTCTCTACTCACTCCCTCACTCTTATTTTTCTTCCAAACAGGATGGAGACATTGGTAGCCCGCAGCCAGTTAATCCGCGAAGTCCAGGCGAACCACTCTACCATCGTGATGTTGCAAACAGAACTGGAACTGCTTCGGCTGAAGACCTACCCAACACTAGCGAGCTTTCGCGAACTTGATTAATTTAATAAATGTATAGTCGTATGCCTTTGAACCTATGGAGAGACACAGGCCTATTCTCGTCTGATTCTGTCTATCCCACTAGTTCCATTGAGTTGTCCCATCATGGGACAACTGAGACGATTACGTCCCAGTAGTTCCATGGAACAAGTGGAACTAATATTTTTATCCCAAAAGTTCTATTGCAGTGAATTGTTCTAAAAACAAATGAACATCGCTATCGGTAATATTTTGGTACGAGATGTCAAAAAAAGTGGAGGGACAGCAACATGTACATACTTAAATGAAAATTGTTTTAATAGTAGCCATACCACACATTTTTTTCTAAAAAGTGTCCTACGGTGATCGCACCCGTTATGAGCTCCATCTGAGTATTTTGAATATATACATCTCCTTCCACATTAGCTGTTTTCCGTTTACGTGCTGCTGTCTCCTCGTCATTACGCACAATGTTTAACGTGGCGTCATCGATTAATATTGGCAAAATCTTTAAAAGATTGACCTCAGCCTTTGTCACCTTTTTATTAATCTTACAATGCCACCCGTCTATTGTATTTGTTGTTTGTTTACTAAGCCACTGTTTAGTTATATAGTTTTGTAACTGTTTAAATCTGATATCACCACATGGTAATTCGTCCGAGATATACTTCCATTCTATTTTTATCATATTTTCCGGTAAAAGTGGCATAGCACAACATAAGCCAACAATCCCGTTTGATTTTTTGACTCCCAGTGCTTTTACTTTTATTTTTATACTATTTGAAAAATGATAAAAACGTCCTTTTACGATAGTGTTTGGAAATGTATTGCCCAATGCTTTAATAACTGCCTGTTCAAAATCAACTGTCACTTTAAGTGGTCGCCAAAGCAGCTGTGATAAAATCAGTTCAAATAATATCGTGTAACATTTTTCGTATTTATGTGACATAAAGGCATAAAGTAACGGGACAACGTTATTACTATTGATATCACTTCCTAAATCGGCGTGAATGCAATACATTTTTATAAATGGCTTTGGGCATGATCTGAATGTACCGTCCATAAAAAAGTGTTCAGCTGACACAAGATGGTATTTTGCTTCATTGCACCCAAACACTAAAATCCTCACTCCATCACAGGAATAGTCCACAAAGAGAAAATGTTCATATTGTTTAAGAATTTCCACTTGTTCAGGGTTTTTGGCACATATTTTTGATACACCAGCTATTTTGTTACGATAACGGTACATTGCCGACTTTTTTTGAGTATATTTCGGCAGACGTTTGGCTAGGTCAATGCCTCTATTTTTCAATTCGACTATCCCTTTATCAAACGCCTCGGGTACAGATGCTGTACCTTGAGCAGCAGTCTCAAAACATTTGTTCAAAGTTATTTCGATTTCCTGTTGTGCATCATCTGCAGTACAAGATTGTATGTGTTGTTTTGTACGAGCTATCGAACGCTGATCCTAGGTAAACAAATACATAGAAATTAAAATTGAGAATTCAAGTATCTATCAACAGAACAACGAGAAGAATGGCACTGTGCTGTATTGCCAGGCCCATAAGCATAAACGCATTAGCAGCACTGGTCAAACAATACACTCTTTTAAAGTTAGCTACGCTTATCAAGTACCAATATACGGATCTATTGCGTGAAAGAAAGCAACGTATTAGTTTATCTACTCACTATCGTAACGGTAACTGGTCCCGTGCATTTTGTTTTCTTGCGTTTACTGCAACTCCATATCGTTTCTCCACGCGAGTATGTTAAATGTTTATAATATTCATAGCCGGAATAAAGTAAGACACACCCTCGGCCTCTTTTTATTATTACAAAATCTTGTGACTTAGCCATTATTTGCAAAATCCACCTCACAATAACAATATAACGTCGTAGGTTCCTAGTTGCTTAAGGATAAATTATTTTTAAAGTGACAACGTCATTGCATAATAAATCCATACATATTTTAAATATATTTTTTTTAATACCAAAGAGGCAGCTAATGTGGAAAGAGATGTATATATTCAAAATACTCGGATGGAGCTCATAACGGGTGCGATCACCGTAGGACACTTTTTAAAAAAAAATTGTGCGGTATGGCTACTATTAAAACAATTTTCATTTAAGTATATACATGTTTCTGTCGCTCCACTTTTTTTGACATCTCGTACCAAAATATTACCGATAGCGATGTTCATTTGTTTTTAGAACAATTCACTGCAATAGAACTTTTTGGGATAAAAATATTAGTTCCACTTGTCCCATGGAACTACTGGGACGTAATCGTCTCAGTTGTCCCACGATGGGACAACTCAATGGAACTAGTGGGATAGACAGGTCTGATTTACCTATTTAAGGCATTGAGGCTGCGTTTCCACCAGAGATGTGCGAGGGTGCGTAGCGGGGATGCGTAGCGAGGGATGTGTTTGTTGAGAACCAATAGAATCGCTTCATTTACCTAGCCTCACTCAGTGCAGCTCCTGTGGAAACGGCTTAGCGGAGCGAGGTTTTTGTACGTACAAAACAAGCGACGGATGTGTGCAAGAGGTGTGTGCTAGACGGTGTTTGTTAGAGGTCAATGTGTATTGTACACATCCTCACACCGCTCATTTGCGTACCGTTTTACGTCGTTACGCATCCTCACACCGCTCAGCTACCTCGCACATCTCTGGTGGATACGCAGCCTTAGGCTCTTCTCGATAATATTATTTGGAATAGTTCCGTCGCTGCGTTCGTTGTGTTTTTCGAATCTCGACACATGTTACTGCAAATAGATAAATCTACCTACTTACATAAAATTGGATATTCCAATTTGAGTTGTATACCTATTTAGAAATATGTAGTTTGTATTGAAATAAATAATAATACTACCCACGTAACGTTTTTATTATTTTTGATATACTGTACTTACGGAATTATATTCTGACCAAGTACCTACATCAGTTTTAGATTTTTTTACTACGAAACTTTGTCACTCATCCTGAAAAAGCGCAGTGGATAATTAAAATAAAAAAGTAGGTACAACAAAGTTGGTTACAAAACTTTTATTTTCTTAAACAAATCTACATTTACTGATAAAATACATTTATTTAATAGTTCGACAACTCAACATTTAACTCGGGTAAAATTCGGATAGTGAACGTGGCCATGGAGCCTACATGATCATTTCTAAGATAAAATGATCGCAACATTTTCAGTTGAGGCCACGAACATAATTTGCTAAGGCAAGAAAGCCTTTTAAGCGCATACGCGATTGAAACAAGTAGTAGTACAGTCACGAACAACCGGTATGGTAATTTTAAATACTAAATATTTATCTAGCAAAGTGATTGATTGTACAAAATCTACAGGAATGCAAAAGCTATGATATCAATATTATATATATATTTTAAAACAAACTGTCCGCGACTGTACAATAGAAATTTATTTAAAAACGTTAGAATTAGGCCACAATGTCGTTTAACAATTATCACACAATTTGCAATCACAATTCCGCCAATATTCTGTAAAAAATAAATTCTTTTAGTAGGTATTTTTATTTCTGAGCAACAAATTTTCACGATTAACTTTGTTATTTTTTTTAGTTACTTTGATAATAATTTACCTATTTGATGAATTACTACGGGGAATGCATACGAGAGCACAAATGTAGATAGGTATTATTCACTTGTTTAGATTATTACGCATGCACACATCATGCATGCACGCATATTATGCATGCATGCATATCATGCATGCACGCCTATCATACATGGTTATGTTTATAAAACATCAACAAATATGAAAAATAAAATTTTAAATAAGTATGTATGTAAATGTTACTGGATTTTATCTGTCAATGTTCTTCCGCAGTAACATCAAACGGACATTAACTTTTAACTCTAGGTGTGCGCATTAAACTATTACAAATATTATAATTACGGTAGAATACTGGATACTGCTATTATATACGTAGATATGTCTGGGAGAATTACAAAAGTCTAAGTAAATCAAGAGTAAGTACTTGCAGTAGTAGGTATCTCGACGGTTCAAATTACTTTGACAAAGGTTCTAGTGTCAGAACAGTCTTTGATAGTACAGTCACCACTGAAATTATCACAAAATTAATTACAAAAGGCAGTAACTCTTTACAGTAACGACTGGAAGTAGAGACCAGAGCTGACACTCTTTTTCCATAAATATTTGAGAGTCACCAAAGTGATGGATGGCGCAATGGTTTAAGTGGCCACCTCGCCACTACGCCGCGTGTGTGATCCACAAATTATTGTCCCGAGTCTGGGTGTTCTTTGTGTCCGTTGTTTAAATGTTTGTGAAGACTCCAGCGACACAGGAATAAATCTAATGCGGGAGTGGTCTTTGTTAAAAAAAAATGGAGGTCTATTCATTTCGTGTTTAATGTCAAAATATTTATTAGTGTCTTCTGGTTAGTTGTCAGGTATTACTGACAGAAGTCACATCCCAATTCTATGTGCAAAATATATAGGTATAGTAGTCGTAGATGAATGCACAGCTCAGGACACAGTCACTACACGATTTTTTGACGCTATCTAAGGTGGTATGTCTAAAGATTTCAATCTTTTGTTAACAAAGTGTACCTTTGTCAAAATTAATCGGATCGTCAGATACCCAAGTTAAATATAAATTTTACAAGTTATTTCATTACTTGCAGTCATATCCAGAGATTGAGCCCAAAGTGACCCTGTCGTAGTCTGTAAGTATTTTTATTGTCTTTCAAATTTTTCATTCTAAAGTGAAATGATCCTTGATTTGGGAGATGTGTTTTGTGCCCAATTGTAGGGGCTGATTCTATTCCCCGCTTAACACATGCGGTGGTATTAACATATTTTCTTGTCGGTTAAGAGGTTTGTGTGTAAACTCTTTAGGGAGTAAAGAGTTTTTCTACATCTCTCTTTCTTGAGCTAATCTTAGCCTGTCTATTAGACAGAAGTTGTTTTTTTAACGACCGTCATGCTCCTTTGAACGTCACGTTGTGCTTTAGCCCAAACAGTCTTAGGTTAATTAGGCCTTTTGGTAATATCCATTCGTTAAACTTATCATTTTGGGCAAGTTAGGTTAGTTAGAAGAAAAACTTTACCGAGTTTTAGGTATCATAATTATGAATTAAGGATATACGGTTTTACTCACAAGACAAATAGGTATTACTACATATTATAAAACAAGTCCCCCGCCGCGTCTGTCTGTCTGTTCGCGATAAACTGAAAAACTACTGAACTGATTTTCATACGGTTTTCACTAATAGACAGTGATTCATGAGGAAGGTTTAGGTGTATAATTTGTTAAGATTTTGTGTAAATTGGTTGAAATATGTTGAAGATGTCTCTGCTAGCCGTGCGAAGCCGGGCGGGTTGCTAGTTAGGACTATATTTAACACACATAATGCATTTTATTTATGTGAAATAAATTTTCATTACATTTTCAATTTCAGTCAATTTCATGTTTGTATTTCGAGTACACCTGACATTTGGTGCGTGTGGCGCCGAACACAGACGGCACGTCGGTTCCCCCCTTGATACGAGGCCCCCCTCGGGCCCAACACTAGTCGGGTATCCCTGAAATACGCACGTGAGTAAAACCGTGTACCTTTAAATAATAGTTGAGGATGATGTTCAAAGCTGATAAGTGTAAGAAATGTCTCATAGTCTCGTTGAATGCTGTTCCTTGTTGGCAGTTCGTTAGCCATAGTCTTCTAAAGTGCAGTTCGTTGGTCGTAGACGATGACAGCATCGGCATCAAAGAACTGGCTGTGTGACTTGCTGAGGGCGATTATTGCAGCGTGTTCACTACGCATACGGTTCTTGTATTTCTTGCTTAAATTTACCTGTTAAGAATGACGTTTGGTTTTGATATATGTACGCTCAAATACGTTTGAAGAAAGAGTTAACCATATTTATATATTATGGAGTCACTTAACTAGAGTTACAAGACTGAATATAACATCGCAACTGTGGAAACTATGAAAGAAGTGGCGCTCACAAAAAATTACTAAGACTATCGAAATGTGTCAAAAACCAACCATAAAATTGCTTAGCGAAATTTTGAAATGATGTTCAATAATAATCTATTAGCGATATTCTGATATACACACAGATACACACGCGTATACACGCAATTGTACACACGCGCACACGCGCTCAAGTATACGGACACGCGCACGCACGCACGCTGTTATTTCTTTAGACATCCTTAAATATGGGCGTGTAAGCAAGCCAACCACTGTGTACGTGTATTACTGAATTCATTGCAACCATGCAAAACGACTGATGCGTGATAATAATAAAGCCATATAAAATAAAATAGTACTTCATTACAGCCTTCTTTTCTTTCGCCTTTCTTCTATTACGTAGAGAAATATAAAGAGAACTTCCTACCTTGGCATAAAGTTGTTGTAAGTCGTCTTCAGTGGAGAGAGGTCGTGGTTTGGGTCTCAGGAAAGCCGGTAGAGATCTGGTTTTCAATGCGTCCATGTTCGCTGCGTTGTCAATTTCGTCTAACACTGCAACATAGATGTTTAAGTTTTTTATGCTGGCTACACCAGGGGTTAATATAGGCTTTTACCCCGAGCTGTTCCCGGATCCCTCCTATTTAAGGCGCAGTACGGCACACCGTGTGGTTTTAGTCGGTTCGATTCTGACACACCGCCCCACCGAAAGCCCCGGTGGGGTGACACACAAAAAAAAAGGCTTTTACCCCGAGGGTAAAGCCCTTGTATAAAGCTTAGAACCTCTGTGTGACTCTGAAATACAAAAATTGCCTTATTCGGCTGAATTCATCAAAAAGGATGTTTAATATGCTTCTTTAATTTCAATAATTATTCGGTAATTCCTAAGGATTCTGATAGATGGCTCCTTAAAGTGCCTTAAATTGTGATTTAAACATAAATTTTTACTTGGCAGGTTCGGTTAACACACATGGACCCTTCCATTTTATACCAGCATGCTTAACGTTGTCAAAGTCAGCCGACCTTGCCTCGTAAAAGTAGAATTGCATATTTTATTTCAAGACTATCGCGGGAAAGTCACGCGGCCGGTACAACGGCACGTATGTACATTGTGTTTCGCCGAGGGAGTGACGTTACCGGAGGCCCTCATTCCTCTCCTCCCTTCTTCCCCTACTCCCACCTTAAAGCAAAACGCACTCTTGAGGTGCAGGTGTCCATGGGCAGCGGTAGTCACTTATCATCAGGCGACCCGTCTGCACGTTTGCCCTCTAACCCCCAAAAAAAGTAGAGAACGTTACTAACTGCTACTAGAAGCGTACTGCGCGCAGGAGTCCCGCTGTTCCGGGACGCGGTTCACGTAGCAGTGCGGGGGCCGCGCCTCGCGCGCGCCGCGCCCCTCCGCGGCCCCCGCGTAGCTCACCGGCCTCGTGTGGCGCTGGACTTGGACCTTGGAGTGGACGTACAACAAAAAAAAAATCGAAGCGACTACACGTCATGTATGTCTTTCAACTACAGTACTCTCCAAACTTATTGGCCGGCCTGAAGTTGGCGCAATCGCCATCTCGCGCATGGAACAATCCAGTGGAAAATTCCTAACCCAAATATAAGTTCGATGTTAATATAGTATTGGATCAAAGTTCCTAAATATATTTTAATTTTATTCCATAAGAATTACATATATGTATTTTGCATTCTGCGCAGCGGCTCGCGGCTATCTTCAGCCCAGCCGATAAGTTTGGGATTGCTGCAGTCGCTGTACCTGAAAAAACGATCATCGTAACTATTATCTATACTAACTGATCTGACTAATATTATAAAGGCGATAGTTTGTGAGGATGAATGGATGTTTGTTACAAACTCTTTCAAACAAAAAACGACTAAACGAATCTGAATGAAATTTGGCACAGAGATAAATTATAGTCTGGAATAGCACATAGGCTACTTTTATCCCGGAAAAATGTGCGGTTCCCGAGGGATAGAGTTTACCAAAATTTACTAAAGAAGTCGCGGTCAACAGCTGGTATTATAAATGCGAAAGTAATTTTGTCTGCCTATTACGTTTTCCCGTCTAAACCGCTAAACCGATTTTGACGATGGTATAGAGATAAACAAGACCTTGGAAAATTACATAGGGCTACTTTTAGTCGGAAAAATAAAACTTGAAATGAGGGATGAAGGTTTATATTTAGGAGATTTTATGCAGACGAAGTCGCGGGCAACAGATTGTATGAATTATATGCTATAAGCAAGCGGAGACAGTGACCTGCGGTCGAGTTTGCGGGTTCGCCACCACCCAATAAATACCCACGTGAACCCACTTAAACCACCATATAGCTTGGTTAGAAGGAGTTAAAAATAATACTAGTAATATGTAACCCACGATGCTAATAATCTTTAACCCAAATATGATAATAGCTAGTAGTCTTGAACCCCAATTTTATAATATTTTTCCCGCTCACGAGTTCAAAACCGCTAACGTTTATTAGGTACATAAGGAAGACTAAAACACCCCAATTTATTAGTGTTTCTAATCTAGTAGTAGTACCTACTTTATGTGTCGTTACACTTTTTTGACATCCTACTAATATTATAAACGTGAAAGTTTGTAAGTATGGATGGATGGATGGATGTTTGTTACTCTTTCAAGCCAAACTACCAAACCTATTGCGTTGAAACTTGATATGTAGATAGCTGGAGACCTGGATTAACATATAGGCTACTTTTTATCCCGATATTCCCACGGGATTGGGACTTACAGTAAAACCGCGGGGCGCTGCTAGTAATATTATATATCTATCTGTCCTCCTCGAATTTTTACGATTAAATGATTTTTTTCTTAATCACTTTATTTTTTAACTTATGGATAATTATTTTCTACATTTTAGTTCAGCTAGTTACAAAAGCGTGTTTTTAATTTTTTAAACTATTATTAATTTTTATAGGTTACAAGCAGTAGCAGCGCGGCGTCGCTTGCGTGTACATATTTATATATTTTGCGCGGAACCCTAATTCTTTTTCCAAAATGAAAGTAACCTAAGTTACTACTTATAACACCAGCTATCTGCCAGTGAACGTCCTGTGGAAATCGATCCACCCGTTCCGGAGATTAGCCGGAACAGACAGACAGACAGACAAAATTTAAAAAACGGATTTTAGGCATAGGTATTTTGCAGTTATTTGCAAGGTACCTATGCCTAAAAATCCGTTTTTTACGAGTTTAAAAATAACTATTATTTTGACATTACAAACAGACACTTCAATTTTATTTATTTGTATTGATAATGTATATAGGCTATAATGGCTTACGTTTCACAAACATAAATTTTAATATTTTTAAATGTCCACTTACCTCGGCATGTTTCATTCTGTAGTTTTCCTGACTAGAGTAAGCATGGTTTTCTTTGATGGCATAGTTCTCTTTGAGATATTGCTCATCTACAACAAAATAAATTCCTTCAGTTAAGTCATTACCAGAATAATAATAATAAAATATATAAAACTCACCAAACGATTTCTGATGGCGCGGCATTAGGCGGCAGTAACAAATTATAACTAATAAAATAACGACTCCGCAAATTCCTCCTATAAGCCAAGATAACCAAACAATTATAACACGACCCTGCAAATAAACATTTTAATTTATATCTACATATCTAATCCTACATATAAGTTATTGATTTTACGCTTGCACCTTACCCACCTGCAGAAACATTTCAGTTAATAACACAAAAGCGATACACGCTTAGTTTTGTTCCCTTACTATAACGTTTTCCTAACATTTTAAATACTTATCTTAAACAATTTCTACTTAAATATAATAAAACTATGATAAAATACTATGGTAAAATTGACATGAAAATGTCCATTTTTGAAATGTACGCGCCTGCGTGTTTATCGGTTTCGTTTAGCAATAACTACAATGGTTTTTAAAAGAACTTTGAGTATTTTATTAAGATACAGTCATAATAAAATACTATTATATAACTTACTATTTATAAGCTAAACTTATAACTTGGCGAAAATTCTCCTAACTTTATTAAAATCAAGTAATATAAATTAATGAAAATGATATAATTATATCAATTGAAAATGGAACTGTTTTAGAACCCTTAGCTAAATGTCAATGGACATCTGACGTTTACATTCCTTTTTCAGTATTATAACACATTTTTGAGACGTCCATTTTTTTACATTTTTGTTATTTATCTTGTTTAGTTATAAAACACTTGACATTGGCGGAATTCCTGCGCTGATTCTTCGCGCGGGATAGAGTCCGTAATAAAATAATATACATAATACATTTTCGATAAATTAAGACTAAATAAATTGTTTTTCAACTAATTTTTAAGTAATTGTACTTTTAGTGTAAAGTAGTAAATAAATGATAACATCTGAAAGTAGCAACTACCGATTCGCATATGGTAAAGTAAGACGCTTATACATACAAAGAACATTATTTGGACGTATTATTCAACGTAACGTATAATGGAACATTATTTACTTTGTGTCAAAGAATACACAAACACTGAAACACTAGACTTCGTGTGTTCGTGCTTTGCTCTCTGCTGTCTGCTACAGCTACTGTGGTGGATGGAACGTGGTTGACCGTCCGGCTGATAAATAAAATAAGTCTATTAAAGTTTTGATATCTTCACTACTATCAAAACAAAGTTGTTGACACTAACAACTACCAGCTGAGTGTGAGCCGTTTGTTAATTTTATCGGATAACACCGCCAATTCCAATCGTACAATTTAAATACGTCATTGCACCTCTGAACTCTACTGTATTGCAGTGCGACGATTATTATTTAGCAGCGACCGCAGTCGGACGTTTAATTGCGTAAAAGTATTAATAGTGTTTACGATACGTATTTGTATTTAGGACCGATTTAGTGGTTGGGGAAGGAAATGACTAGTATAAAACTAAGTTTTCTTGTCATTTTTATTTACGGTCTTCTTTCGCACCAATCCCAGGGCCTTTCGCCAGTCATCCTCAGTGAGTAATCATTTCATTTTACTATTTTAGAAAATTCTCATATATTTAATAATTATTAATTCCTGCTTTCCAAATAAAAAAAAGCTATTTTCTAAACACATTTTTTTTAGATTCTAGATGTTTTTTTTAAATAAACTTTTTTAATTGTGTATAAATTTTAAATTAGCTATATTTATTTGATATCATTAGAGAACAACATTTACAAATGGTAAAGCTACAACTAAAAGATATACTGTCAGTACCTATGTAACAAGAAAAAACAAGAACTTTATTATTTAAAATAAATTCATAATGATTTATTAAAATTTACTTATATAATTTACTTAGTACCTGGAGATGGAGGATCTCAACTGGAAGCAAAGCTAAATAAGACTCAAGTAGTCCACTACATATGTGCGAAAACTTCACCTTTCTTCAACATTTGGTTAAATTTAGAGCTCCTGGTACCATTTGTGGTTGACTGTTGGGTAGACAACCTAAGGCTAGAGTATAACAATGTCACGAGGACCACATCGAATGCAGATGGGGTTGAAATTCGGATACCAGGTTGGGGTAATCCAGAGCCTGTCGAGTGGCTAGACCCATCTCATGACAAAACTGGAGCATATTTCAACAGTATAGCTGATACACTAGTCAAGCAAGGTTACAAGAGAAATGTATCCATCGTTGGTGCCCCATATGACTTTAGAAAAGCTCCAAGTAAGTATTTATTATGCACAATTTTGAACGTTTGAGACTCCACTCGTATGTTTAATCTAATATTAGAATACAAGCTAACTTTTCGCAATACTTATATGAAATCAGCACTTTCAGCTGTGCCAGAATTTTCCTGTTTTTCTTTATCTAAATTTTTTTTTTGTATCATATTTCAGCTAGACCTAACAGTGTCTAATAATAGCATGATTAAAATGTTAAAAAGAAAAAAATACTTTATTAGAATGAATATATATATATATAGATGATGTTTTCTATTCAAGAAACAGTAAATATAACTTTATAGAGGTATTTATTTTCTCAGTGGTATAAATAATCACACATTTTAATTATCTTTGTAAATTGATGCTAGTTGTTGTTAATTGTCCAGTCTAGTAAATTATGAGATAAGCATTATAATATAACCCTTATACAATGTTAACTACTTCAAGATAAAAGTTCTAACAAAGCAATAATTATGAAACCAAAGAGGATATTTAAATCAATTATTTATTAAACATAATATTATTCAACCATTTTTTTGGAACTACAATCTTTAAACAGCAGAAAATGTTGATACTTAAGGAAGTTTATTGAGTGACTATCTTGTAACAAAAAGGAGTTATTTGAAAAGTAATATTTGCACAATTGTTATACTATACGGTGAAACAATTTTCTGTGCCAAAATGGAAAATATGTATTGCCAAATATAACATCCATATAACAAATATTTGTGCACTGAATATTTTATTTGTACCAGCTTTAATTATTGTCTAAAATTTTTAAGATTTAATGTAGTGTACAATAAAGAATGTTCAACCACAACATCATACTTAAAAATACTTCTGTTACTTATGAATATTTCACAATCAATGCCTTGCTATAATTTGTGGTGTCATTGTCTATGTCAGGACTAAATATCAATTAAATTTTACATAGCAAGCAATGTAACAATGGTGGTGTATTGTTTCAATTAAGGTGAAACAAATCACTAATAAATTACTACAAGCTTCACTTCGAGATAATGTCTACCTCGAGAGTTATTTGATAGTATCAAAATAAAATACTACCACTACTTCCTTCCCCAATCAGTAATTACAACGACATAAACCGAACAATTGTGGCTAGTTGTTAGGTTTGTTTAAAGAATTATTTGGGACACAAGCACACAGCCTGTATTTGGAATACTGTGGCCTTTTTCAACAAACTTTTTCTTGCTAACTGCTTCTTATTACTTGTAATAATCACATCTTAAGAGTTTGATAATCGACAAGTCAAATTCATTATTGCCTGGGACAAAAAAAGTATGATAATTCACGCATACCCACGTTACTAGGAATCTTTATTAAATATATATATATAAATATATATATATAAATATATATATATAAATATATATATATAAATATATATATATATATCTTGCGCTCCAAAACGCATAGCTTATGGTTTGTTGTAACAAGAACATAACAAAATGGTCATTCTCCCTAAAATTAAACTATTGAATAAATAAATTAACTGATGTTTTCGTTTGGTTTATAAGTAATTTAAACCTGAAGTGCTTTTAAAATTAATAAAATACAAATCCTTGTCATCTCCCTTTTGTTCCTTTATCCTTTAATTTTTAAATCAGACAAGTCATCAAATCCTAAAAATTACGATGAAAAAAAACTAGTGCACCAGTAACTTTTTATATCTTCCACAGATGAAAATAACGAGTTCTTCGTAAAAATGAAGACCCTGGTAGAGAACACTTACAACCTAAACAACAAAACATCTGTGACGCTCTTAGTGCACAGTATGGGGGGTCTTATGGCGATGCACTTCTTACGGCTGCAGCCTCAGAAGTGGAAAGACCAATATATCAGGCGATTGATCTCGCTGTCCACGCCTTGGGCCGGATCTATGAAAGCTGTCAAAGTGTTTGCTATAGGTAAGTAATTATCCTACCTTTAATATTATAAACGTGAAAGTTTGTGAGGATGTATAAATGTTTGTTACCCTTTCACGCAAAAACTACTGAACTGACTGCGATGAAACTTGGTATATAGGTAGCTGGAGACCCAGATTAACACATAGGCTACTTTTTATACCGATATTCTCACGGAATCGGGACTTATGCGGGTGAAACCGCGGGGCGCAGCTAGTTACTAATATATCTAGTAAATAGTGTTGCTCTTTCGTTTCTATGTATCGTTTCGTATACACTTATGCCGAAGGGATAGGAAGGCGTATTAAATAGCCACATTTTGTCAACAATAGTTTGGTCCCATTCACGTAATTGGAAATTAAAGACGGGAAAATTGGGAGGACCTATATTGAAAGGGGAAGGTTTACCTACCCAGAAAGGAAGGCAATGGAACGAAAACGGTTAATGCTTATACGGATGGATTGAAGTGTAAGCAATAATTGCTTATTGCTTGCGCTCGAGCAGGTCAGGGTCGCCTACCTACCTGTAACTCGGAACTGGCTGTTGTCTAGAAATCCGAGCCCTATAACTATTTCACGGTCACTGATAACGTCTTTTACGTTATCTTTATCGGTTAAATATAGTTTTCTCTGTCTAAAAGGAATACTTACTTGATCGAAGTTCATCCAATCAAAGAATCACAAAAATTGTTAACAATTTTTAAGTAAAAATGCATTAAATCATCAAATATTTGCGACATCAGCAATAACATAATTTGCGGAATTACGTTTTGTTTTATAAATTATTGGTTTCCCAGCAACAAAGTAAAACAAGTCACCGCAAAAAATATCGGTTACTGACCTCAGTAGCCATAATATGAGTTTTTATACTTTATGTTTACAAATAAGGTCGTTGTTTGTAACCGGATTTAATTTTGTGAGGGACTAAATTATATTTGGCAAAATGGATTCACTGTACCTTCGCCCTTCGGGGATACAGGCATGAGCGTATAATAACATGTGTATGTACCTAGGTATTACGCGATATTTTGCTAATTTTGTAAAAAAGGTTTTTGTTGAATAGTGTATATCTCCCCATGGTTGGTAAAATCCCACTATCCCACTAATATTATAAATGTGAAAGTTTGGATAGATGGATGGATGGATGGAAGTTTGTTACTCTTTCACGCAAAAACCACTAAACCGATTGCGATGAAACTTGGTACGTAGACAGCTGGAGACCTGGATTAACGCATAGGCTACTTTTTATTCCGATATTTCCACGGGATCGGGGCTTACTCGGATGAAACCGCGAGGCACTGCTAGTAAGTAATAAAACTTTCAAGTGGTATGACATGACATGTTTAGACGCTTCGGTGCATTTCAGTCATATTTTTTTATGTGTTCGCCACGGGTGCTGTCATATATTTACACTGCAGTAATCGTAGGTTAAAACTCAAATCAGAGCACATTTGCACGGGTATTAGTTCATTGGCTATTTTACACTATACTTAAGTATTTTATTGAAATTATTTACATGGAACGTTATGCGATGTGATATCCAGTGTGGGTTCTTTTATGCAGCTCCTAGCTTTTGCCCCCGGCTTCGCACGCGTTAAAGTATTTTTTTCGAGATGAAAGATACCCTATACCCCCTGACAACGTATATACAAAATTTCATGATGATCGGGCGAGTAGTTAGGGCGTGAAAGCGTTACAAACAGACAAACTGAGTTTAGTAGGTTCAGAACGCCTATACCCACAGATTATTGCAAATATACTTACGGACTAAGATATGCTAATGATTTAGGATGTGTACTGTAAATCTTTATGCTACTTTAGACGTCTGGTTATACGTTAGTAGTTGAGGGCGTCTGCAGGCCTGAAACGGTGAAGCGACGCGATCCACTCGCTGCTCTAGGTTGGAGGGACTTTACGTCGTTTCAATCCTTACTTAATATTATAAATCAAAAGTAACTCTGTCTGTCTGTCGCCCTTTCACGCCAAAACTACTGAACAGATTTAAATGAAATTTGGTACACAGATAGTCTAGAGCCTGAGAAAGGACATAGGCTACTTTTAATGCGAAAAAAGGGGTGTAAGAGGTTGAAAGGTGGGGATGAAAAGTTGTATGGAAGTATCGCCATATTTAGAGCTAGAAGCTTAAAACTTATTTTTTAAGTGTAAGTTTCAACAAGTCAAAAAATTCTTCTAGTTCAAGCTGTATTCAATTTATTGTTCAAAACTCTCGTGAATGCAAAATGCATTTGACCGTTTTATTCGTTAAGTAAGTGCTTTAGCGTGTAAGAGCCAATAGTTACGCTTGAAATACTGCATAATCTTATGGTTAAATAACGAACTTGCTTTTGGTTCTTCACAGTGTCCGTAGATAAGTATTTGATTATTCGTACGTTATTATTAATTAATGTGAACGATTGTTTAAATTTAATTTTAGACTATAGAGAACTATTTGTTTTCCTTTACAAATCTAGAGCCCCCGACGCGCAAATCGGATGAATTTAAAAAACTACAGCCAACCCTTTTGTTTTGGGAAGGGTTACAGACGCACAATGTTTCTCATAATTTACTAACCTACTACCTAATAGCTAGGAAACGCTCAAAATATAATTTACTAGCAACCCGCCCCGGCTTCGCACGGGTACAAATTATATACCAAAACCTTCCTCATGAATCACTCTGTCTATTCATGAAAACCGCATGAAAATCCGTACAGTAGTTTTTCAGTTTATCGCGAACAGACAGACAGACAGACGCGGCGGGGGACTTTGTTTTTAATCGACTTCAAAAAGGAGGAGGTTCTCAATTCGACTGTATGTTTTTTTTTTTATGTTTGTTACCTCAGAACTTTCGACTGGGTGAACCGATTTTAATGATTCTTTTTTTATTTGAAAGTGGTCCAGTTCTGACAATGGCATCCATGAGAAAACCATATAAGTCTTTTATGGAATAGTTTTTGTTTTGAAGTTGGTTTTTTTTTTAAAGAATTATAAAATATGTAGTGATGTAATACTTATGTATTGTTTTCGAGTAAAATTGATGCTTCGAGTACAAACTTAGGAGCAAAAAAAATTCAGACGGAACGGAATGCTTCTTGACATTTACCTACAAAACCATTCAAACCATTCTGTAGACACTAATGCTTATATTTACAATTGGCGGTTCTATTATCATTAATATTCATTATACAGAAGCATAATATATTACGTAAATTATTTAAAAATACTGCAAATGGCTATGACGTAGATGACGGATAGTAATGTCAATATTATAATATATACGTATATTTAATTAAATAATAAGGAAACAGTGATAAAGTTTTGAATTGTTTACTTGTAAACACATATGCGTTTCAATACTCATGTAATCTTACGTCTATTATATGAATGTGCTTATTTGGAGGCTCGTGTTCAATGACATTTGATAGCGTCAACAGCGTAATGGTCAAGGTCTCGAACTTCTTATCGTGTGGCTTTGGGTTCTATTTCGCTCTAGTATATTGGGAACATCAACCCAATTCTTTCCGAACGAAGTTTCTAATCGCACGTTACACTTCAGACGCTAGACGGAAAAAGTTTTAGCGTAACGAAAAATGCTGACCGCGAGTTGATTTATTTTATTTACGCCATCTGTGGATCCTGCGCTGCGCGATCCTACTGTAATTTGATATTGGTTGTATACTAATTATCCATATACTAGCAACGCCTCGGCTTCGCACGGGTAGCAGAGACATCTTCAACAATCATTAACATATTTCAATAAATTTACATAACATCTTAACAAATTATACACCTAAACCTTCCTCATGAATCACTCTGTCTATTAGTGAAAACCGCATGAAAATCCGTTCAGTAGTTTTTTCAGTTTATTGCGAACAGACAGACAGACGCGGCGGGGGACTTTGTTTTTTAATATGTAGATTGGGAAACTTTAAGACTTTTATATTTATTATATTTTGATACCAATTATTCAATCCATTAAATATATTTATGTATAGCGTGAGGTGTCCCAAAGACACGCGTTTATTTTTTTAACTTGGAGCCTTGTGAGAAGAAATCCTGCAAACAACCTCACGGCCAAGACCAAAGATTAACGCGTTAAACAAAACAACTTTATTACATTAGTAAACATTACTACTGATTACAATGTTTAACCAATATTATGCTACCTAGTAACTCATTACTGATTGACTGACTGGCCTGTTGGTCTAGTGGTTAGTGACCCTGACTGCTAAGCCAGAGGTCGTGGGTTCGATTCCCACCCAGGACAAATAATTGTGTGATGAGCATGATCATTTGTTCTGTGTCTGGGTGTAATTTTTCTAAAATATGTATGTATTTAGAAATATATAATTATGTTTATCAGCCATATGGTTACCATAGCACAGGCACTGCCTAGTTTGGGATCAGACGGCCGTGTGTGAGATGTGTGAAGTTATTATTATTCTCTTTATTTATCGTAAAACTTATTAATTACATTTTTAAATACCTATAAAACAAAATATATATTTAAAAATATAAAAAATAGTATACCACCGACATCGGGTACAGGGACCAAGACACCGGTGGTTAGGGCTCCAAAGACAGGAACCTCCTCACTATACGGGCCGTGTCGAGGAGAACTGCCTTCCGCATTAGTCCCTTGATCCAGCCGTCTAGCCTTTTAAGGTGTTGATCGAGGCTTTTGGCTATCAATCCATGAGCAGATATGACGATCGGAACAATGACCGCCGAATCGACATTCCACATATCGACAATCTCGTGAGACAAATCCAAATATTTGATTTGTTTTTCTTTTTCAACTTTCACGAGGTTGTCGTCATGAGGGACAGCGATATCGATAATCATTGCGCAGCGCTCTGATCGATCTATCACCACTATGTCAGGTTTATTGGCAACAATAGTTCTGTCAGTGATGATAAATCGATCCCAATACAATGTGGCACGACCATTTTCGAGAACTGGGTCGGGCACATACTTGTAATATGGCACCTCTGAATGCACAAGATTGTATCTAAGGGCAAGTTGTTGATGCACAATCCTGGCCACTTGGTTGTGTCTGTGCAAATATTCCCCGTTGGCAAGACGTTTATTATTATTATTCTCTTTATTAACTTTTACAAAACATATAAATTACATTTTTAAATACATTATTATATAAAAAAAATATAAAAAATTGTGTCCCACCGGTATCGGGTACAGGGACCAAGCTACCGGTGGTTAGGGTTCCAGATACAGAAACCTCCTCACTATGCGTGCCGTGTCGAGAAGGACTGCCTTCTGCATTAGGCTCTTGATCCAGCTGCCTAACGTGAGCCTCTGAAGGTGTTGGTCGAGGCTCTTAGCAATTAACCCATGGGCCGAAATGACTATCGGCACAATGATTGCTGAATCCACATCCCACATGTCGACAATCTCGTGGGATAAGTCCAAATATTTTATTTGTTTATCTTTTTCGGCTTTTAAGAGATTGTCGTCATGGGGAATGGTGATGTCAATAATCATTGCTCGGCGCTCTAATCAGTCTATCACCACTATATCAGGCTTATTGGCAACAATAGTCCTGTCAGTGATGATAGATCGATCCCAGTACAATGTTGCACGACCATTTTCGAGAACTGGGTCGGGCGCATACCTGTAGTATGGTAACTCGACAGTCACAAGGTTATATTTAAGAGCAAGTTGCTGTTGGACTATTCTGGCCACTTGGTTATGTCTATGCAAGTACTCGCCGTTAGCAAGACGAGAACAACCAGAAATTATATGCCTGAGGGTTTCTCCGGGACGATGACACGCCCGACAAATGTCAACTGTGCCGTCCTTCAGGATATATCTCCGATAGTTATTCGTCATAACAACTTCGTCCGTAATTGCACAGACAAAACCTTCAGTTTCTCCGAAGAGGTCACCGAACCGTAGCCAGGATACTGATGCTAATAAATCTACATCGGGCCCATTTAAGGCCCGATAAAAACGTCCATGCAACTCCTTGCTCTTCCATATCTCCATGCGATCTGTAATACTAAGTACTGCTGGTTTGCGCCAGTTCTCTTTTGCTAGAGCAAGCAGAGTGAGTCCGTTGTCAACTGCCACCACATCCCGATACACATCCAGTTCAACGGAGAGAAAGTAATCTCTAAGGTTGCATACCTCTCGGTTATGGAGGGCATTTAAAAAACCACGACCCCCACATTTCCGCGGGATATACAATCTCATGACCGATGAACGTGGATGGTGCATTCGGTACGCGGTAAGCAGTGTACGAACTCTTCTATCCAGGGCATCTAGTTCAGTTTGAGTCCATCTAAGTATGCCAAAGGAGTAGGTTAGAACAGGAATGACCCAATCGTTATAGGCCCGCACCTTGTTACCACCTGACAAAAGACTTTTGAGTACTTTTTTCAGGCGGCCAAAGAAGCGCTCCTGTAACGATTGCTTCATAGACAATTCATTTACCCCTAACGACTGTGACATACCTAGATACTTGTAAGTTTCGTTGGCGGAAAGACATCTAAGGTGTGTGGAATCTGAGAGTTCCATCCCTTCAGATTCCACAATCCTGCCTCTTTTTACATGCATGACTGCACATTTATCCACACCAAATTCCATACTGATACATTTACTAAAGTTTTCAGTTACCTCTAGTAATTTTATCAATTGGGATTTGCTGCAGGCAAAAAGTTTCAAATCGTCCATGTAAAGGAGATGGGATATTACCTGACCTCCTCTCCGCAAACAATAGCCTAGTCCTGAACCCTCCAGCAAAGTGCTAAGAGGATTCAAGGCTAAGCAGAACCACAAGGGACTCAAACTGTCACCCTGGAATATACCCCGCCTGATCTTTATAAACTCGCCGTCACCCTGAGACCGCCGACATCCTGGATAGCAAAGGACGGTTCTCCATTGCCGCATACATGCCTTCAAGAAAGTGCATAGAGTTGAATTAATCTTGTACAACTCCATCACCCTCAAGAGCCACGTATGCGGCACAGAGTCATAGGCCTTTTTATAATCTATCCAACATGTCGCCAAATCCTTTCGGTTACGGCGAACTTGCTGGTTAATGATCGTGTCAAGTATAAGGAGCTCTTTAGTGCCACGGGCCCCACTTCGACATCCATTCTGAGAGTAAGCCATAATGGTGTTTTTGGATAAATGAGATGTTATCTTTTTTATTATTAAGTTTTGTGTAATATTTTGTTTTATTTCATTGACCAGTATAACTTCAACCACGGGAATCTATCTAACATTACCGTGCTTCGACTGTCATTGTATAGACCAGGGGTCTTCAAATCATCCTCCGCGCCTTTTCCCAATTAAATTGGGGTCGGCTTTCAGTCTAACTACGATATGGCCGAACTTTAATATTTTACGTGAATCGACTGCCATCAGACCTCCACAACCCAAGTACTAGGCGATATCGAAAATCTGTAGTTAGACCAGATTGTCGAACTTTTTAGGGCTCCAACTACCTTTAACGAATGCCACAGATGTTCGTATGGCACCCGGGACTAACGGTTTAACGTGCTCTCCGAGGCACGATGGGGTCTCAATGTGTTAAGAACGGTCACCCATCCTAGACTGACCTGGCTAGTATTACTTAACTTTGTAATGTGCTAACCTACTCGGTTACCACATTGCCACGAGTCACGGATCTTCAAATAATAATAAAAAATATAGGTAGATGTTCCTTTTTACATTTTACCAAACAGCAAAGCGAAAAGCATGAATATAGTGTCAGCGAAATATACGTGTTGTTTACAAAACATCACGTATCAACATATCACACAGGATGCCGCCAATTTCTCATACATGCTATGACGAGGCAATGCCCTCTTGCTGATTCTGAATCAGCGTTTGTGAAATATGAACCCTAAGTATTATTTTGTTTGTAATTTTAGGGTTTCCCAGTTGACGATCTAAGGTTCACGACAATATTTAGGTATGTCACGGTGTCTAGGCGGCTTACTGACATTTCTGGTTATCTCAAGGATCTCTCGGATGGTTTATTCATTTGTATGCAGCATGCATGGTTTATTTATATTTTGTTTCAGTATTAAACAGAAGTAGCAAGGGCACACACTTCCTCCCAAAAAAGGGAGAGACATTGGCGCTTCTGTTAACAAGAGTGCATCGCGAAAAAAACAAGTCACCCATCATAAACATAATAATTTAGATTTTTAACCGACGAAAAAAAAGGAGGTTCTCAATTCGACCGTATATATATTTTTTTTTTTTTTTAGGTTTGTTCAGCCCTCTCTCCGTTATTTTGTGAACCGATTTTGATTATTCTTTTTTTGTTAGATAGGGTATACCTCAAGGGTGGTCCCATGTCAAGGAAGTCAGGATCTGATGATGGGATCTTGATAAAATGGAGAGAAACCCTTTTAGAAAATCTTTTTAACAAAAAATTAAACCGACGAAAAGAACTAAAAAGCAAAAAATAAATAACTATAAAATTTTTATAATCTTATTTTGAGTCGGAGCCAAATAATAAAATGATTAATTATACCTACGTAGAGTCGGTTGTTTGGCGTCGACTCAAAATAAGTTTATAAAAATTTTATAGTTATTTATTTTTTGCTTTTTAGTTCTTTTCGTCGGTTTAATTTTTTGTTAAAATGATTTTTATATTGACTGGCCTTTTGGCCTAGTGGTTAGTGACCCTGACTGCTATGCCAGAGTTCGTGGGTTCGATTCCCACCCGAGTCTGGGTGTTCTTTGTGTCTGTTGTTTGTATGTTTGTGAAGCTTCTGTCTTATGTTTTTGATCGCCAGCCTAGAAACTGCCCGAGTGAGACAACATAAAATGCTGCATCTACGTACATACCTACGCATATATTATCAATCTAACAACTCCATCACATACCATGGTTATATCTACAGTTACTTTATCTAATGTTTTTCTATTGTCATACAGGTGATGACTTGGGCAGCCGGATGTTGCGCGAGAGCATAATGCGCACACAGCAGATCACGTGTCCGTCTTTGGCGTGGCTTCTACCGTCACCTCTGTTCTGGAAGCCGTCCGAGATACTCGTCCAGACTGACAAGTTTAATTATACAACCAAGGACTTCCAGAAACTGTTCACGTGAGTACATCTTTTTTCTATCGTCTAATAAAACCACAAACTCCTAAGCCGTTAGTGTTGCGAGGATATGGTCCGTCATGTGGCAAGTAAGCTCCGTATACTAAGTGAGCGTTGTCTAGGTATATACACACGAACATCACCCCTTCCGGGAAGACAAATATTTATGTCGACTATTGTGGCATCGGGACCTTCTGCGATCATTCAACCTCCTTCTATCGGAACGAATACTCCTTAAGAAGGCACGGAGGTCCTGCCTGGTATCACCAAACTCGAATCAAGAATAATTATTCTCTTCTAATTTGAAAATTGTGTATAATTCAAATAGGAAAAAAGGGGGTCACGTCTCAGACGGCTGAGTGTGCGGACCGTCTTTTCAAGAAGCGATGTTTTGATGAAGATAGAATAAAAGCTATAATATTAGTGAAATGTGATATAGGTCAGTTTACATTACATTAAGTCTATTCCTTGAAGATTGTTTTGATTGTTCTCTCGACATAGACACTCCTTTCCTGGAGCCTATGCGCACAACCCCAAGTCCTTGCGCTGCATAGCACGAGGACACACAAACACTACAATATATTAGACTATAAATCGGGACTTAATCGCGGTAATATTTAAAATAACTTAACACTACTCTCGGTCGCAATTGATAACGTTTTTGCTGTTTCAGTATGCGAATATTAAATTAATAAATTATATCTTATTCAAAAGTCGAAATATGAAATTTAAATCAATAAAGACATTCTTGAATTGCTATTTACAAGAAATGTCTGCCCAAGTCTGACCTTTAGCTTTACAATAATTTTTAGATATGACCAAAGATACACGTTGTAAACTTGTGAAATTCTTTAAAAACAATGTTTTTAAACATAAATAAATAAGTTAGTAGCTGGTATGTGTTTATTATCTTCAAATCCGCAATAAAATCGTACCATGTACGAGTCTTAAAATACACGTCACTGACAAGCCGTTCCACAACAGCCATTCAATTGCAACTACAAAACTTCAAGTAATCTACGCACTATTCTCTATTTCTTTCTTACATTAAAGCTAAGAAAACGAGACCACAGTAAATATAAGCGTATATATTTACTGTGCTGCGAGTTATATTATAGGGCCACGCGTACCGCGCTGCGCCGCAATATTAAGGTCATCGTTCATTAGAGCCACCCGGCACCCGACCAACACCGCCTCGTCGTTCGGCGTTTACTCGTTGTCACCAGCGAACGTCGCTTGGTAAACGAATGATCACTCAGGACCCGTGCGTTTGCAATGCGCAGTCAACGCTAGGCAAGTATGCGAGCAACGAGTCATCACCAAGTGGTCCACTCGCCATCCGCACGTGAATAGTTTGCGAGCGAGGCGACGCTACCGAGTTGTTGTTTTATGATATAGGGGGCAAACGAGCAGACGGGTCATCTGATTGTATATGACTACCGCCGCCCATGGGCACCTGCAACTCAAGGGTCACAAGTGCATTGCCGGCCTTTAAGGTGGGAGTAGGGTCAGGGTGGAAGATGGGAAGGGGGGAGCGAAGGGTTAGGGCCTCCGGTAACCGCACTCACTCGGCGAATGTAGTGAACGCATATCCATACAAGTCCATATCAGAGGCGAGGCGGTGTGGGTCAGGTGCCGAGTGGTTCTACTGAGCTATACCTTTATGCATCAGCGCTTTTTATCGTGCAACTAAAAACTCTTGCACGCCTAGCATTATAGAAAATACGTCATAACTTATGATTATTTTCCTTGTTAACAATGACTCATTAACTCGCTCTGCTGGAGCTTAAACATGCAATATATTTTAAAATATCGTTATTTATATAGCAGGTAAAAATACTGCCGATATCATATCATTTGATTGCGATGAATGAGGTAGAAAGGAAGAAGTATTAAAACCGGGCACATGTCTGTTCTCCATGATAGTTTTGTTAGAAACAAAACAAAAAATTCTTCTTTTTATAGAACATATCACGTAGATACCTATGTATTACGGGGATGTGCGACTATTTCGGAGCCCACAGGGGGATCTTTAATAAACGAGTGAAGCAACCTTCCGCGTCTCAATGTAATAATAAATAATTACTATATTACTTAGCCTTGAAATTCTCAGCGTGTCTGCAACTATATGTCTGTGTATGTCTGCACTGGTTGATCGCGACCGTTTTGATACCTATGTATTTTGTGGGAGCTCATCTCATACGTGTAATCGGTAGTGGACATTTCTTTTTTTTATGGTATAGGCGGTAAACGAGCAGACGGGTCACCTGATGGTTAATTACTACCGCCGCCCAGGGCACCTGCAACTCAAGAGTCACAAGTGCGTTGCTGGCCTTTAAGGTGGGGGGTAGGAAGGGAAGGAAGGGTTAGGGCCTCCGGTAACCTCACTCACTGCTTCACTGCCAGTTTTCTGTGAGGCCGTGGTATCACTTCGCTCGAGCCGGCCCATACTTGCCGAAGCCTGGCTCTCCCATGTCCGATATAACGAGGGTTGTCTCTGCCTGAAGCCGCCACAGATTATGCATAATGCCAGCTCTCGCTTAAGACACCTCAATTAAGTGAGATTGAACACGGTGCTGTCAGAAAATTGCGGACACTTTTAAGCCGTGTTTTGCTCTCGGTGGTAGAAGTGAGGATCTCGCTTAAAATTGAAAATAGTTATTTTCGTTTTCTTAAAGCCCGCCAGAAAAACCTTATCAATTAAAAAAAAAAACACTTAAAATCGATTCCTCAAACGGCGGGAATGCGTGAGAGAAAGGGAAGCCAGACAGACAAAAATAACAACCAGAATAACAACCAATTTTTTATAGTCAGTTAATTTTTGAATACAGGATCAATGTGCTACTTACTTAGATACTCTCTAGATTTCAATGCGTAATAAGTATTTTTATACATCTTTACAGTGACATGGAGCTGCCGAACGCGTGGGAGATGCGAAAAGACACAGAGAAGTACACACAGGACTTCTCCGCGCCAGGAGTTGAAGTACACTGCATATATGGGTACAATATATCTACTGTTGAGAGGTGAGAATTTGTTTTATAATGTTTTGATATATTTCTTCGCATGTATTTCGGTTTCGAGTTAATTTAGGATATAATCTATCTGAGAGCCTAGCCATTTTGTCCAAATCTGAATTGTTCCAGGGTACAAGAGTAACAGACGCGATAACTCGCACACGCATATTACACACGTTGTCAAAAAGAAAGTTATATTTTTTCTCCTAAAAGTATGTAATGTTTGTGCCATCATGTTAACACTTCTACTCACTTTACTCCATTTTTTGTTCCTTTGTCAGTGTCAAAACTGCACTAATAGATTTTCTCCCAAATTATCCAGGTGAAAGTTTACCTAGATAACTTAGAGGCTGACATATTTTTTCAGTCGGGTTTCACTGGTTGATATAATTATCACAATATTGTACTTCGTTAAACCATCGCCAGAGGGACGCCATGAGCACCAGCATAGTTAAGTGATGGAGTTCTTTCATAATTTATATTGACAAAAAAGCAAAAAAGATCTTGTGCTATATAATATATAAATTACTTAAAATATATAGTGTTTACTATCACTACATATTGTAAAACAAAGTCCCCGCCGCGTCTGTCTGTCTGTCTGTTCGCCATAAACTGAAAAACTATTAAACGAATTTTCATGCGGTTCTCACTAATAGACACAGTGATTCATGAGGAAGGTTTAGATATATAATTTGTTAAGATTTTGTGTAAATTGATTGAAATATGTTGATGATTGTTGTAAATGTCTGTGCTATCCGTGCGAAGCCGGGGCGGGTTGCTAGTGCAATATAAATTGATATCGTTTTGCCTGATTACTCTGATTAGTGAGTGGTTCGAGAAAAAAAAATACAAGTTACTGATTTTTTTTTTTGCTTTGAAAAAACAACTCCCGCATTAGGAATCACTCCTGTGTCGCGGGGGACTTTACAAACATACGAACAACGGACACAAAGAACACCCAGACTCTGATGGGAATCGAACCCACGACCTATGGCATAGCAGTCAGGGTCACTAACCACTAGGCCAACGGGCCAGTCAAAAAACTTTTTTCAAAAAGTTTCACTATTGATGTTACACTATTTGTACAATTTCATTCATTTAAATTTAAAATGGTGGAAAAAATCGAAAATGTAGTACAAGACATATTTGACCACTTTTCAGGCTTGTCTACAAACCCGGTTCGTGGCTGGACGGGTACCCCGCCCTGGAGCCGGGCGACGGCGACGGCACAGTCAACCTGCGCTCGCTCAGCGCCTGCGAGTACTGGCGGAAAAAACGCTTCAGAATCGGCACCACTGTCAAATCGCTCCCCTTGCCCAACGCTGAACATCTTAAAATACTCCACGATCAGAGAGTGTTGGACTACATCTCGCTGGTGATGAAGAATTGAGAGAAGTACGACACACTTGTAGTATTTGAAATAAGTACCGCAAAATTTACTTGAAATATTAAGTAATGAACGACATATTTCTAGTGACAAAATGTTGTTATAACTTGAACGTGAACGACTGTTTAAGAGTAAAAATTGATAGACGTGATTGAATGATTGATGGATAGAAATTGATAGACTTGAATTGCTTCCACTGTATATAGCTATTTTAGTTTAACGTTTCGTATCTGACTCGTCAAAAACGACTTAATATTGATGAAACCTGTAAAAACTGTAGTGCTTTGTAAAAATATTGCAGTTTTTGTTGTTAATAATAAGATGAATTAAGTTTATATGCTGTTTCTGTGAGCGACTGTACGATCTTGTTTGTAAGAAAGAAATGCATATAAAAATATTCTCATAGTTCGCTCATAATTTGATAGTTTAAACTAATTATTGTACATGCTAGTACAGATTTTCTCTCTCACGAAGGTGTATCAACCTTTTTTGGTTGTACATTGTTTTACGAGCTTCTAAACTCACATTGAAAACTGCAATTACATATCACACCCCTAGATTAAAACTGTTACAACTTACTGCTCACAAATTGCCGGAGTAAAATACAATAATTATAAAAAGCTCCAAAAACACTTGTATAAAACGTGAAAACAGTAGTATATTTTTCCACAACCTTCTCCCGTGAAGCTTTGCTATTTTCGACTGTAAGTACTCTAGACCTCATCTAAGATGCTGCTGCTGCCCACGTATAACCATCTACACCTGTTGCACCAAGATCTGTTAATGTCAAATTTTGCTCTGGCCGTGGGCTCGGCCGCCTTTGGCAAGCTGTAAGCTTTCAAGTGTTTGAAGATGAGCTACCGGCCTCAATTTCCTATGTGTTCCTTTTCCGTGCCGTTTTGTGTAAATATACTCCGTATAACTCAAAAATCGCACCTTTTACAATAACCGAATTTTTGAACCTTAATTCGAATACCATATTTACCAGTTTTATTTCCGCGTGGAAATAAAACGTTAGTAACTATGTTTTCACTGACGTCTGGCAGACGTCGCTAGAAACCGGTTTCGTGAATGACGTTCCGCACTTTTTCTTGATTTGTGAAGTTGTCTTTTTGGGTTAAAGCAGTTTTATCTAGAGGTGTGACATTTTAAAAGAGGTGGGTGTTTCCACTTAAACGAAGATAAACTTACCTGACTAGTGAGGGGATTCAGTTTTTACACCAATTGATAGACACATAATATGTTACTGTAAAACGTTTTTCCAGTTTCTGTAACACATTTTTCCAGTTTCTGTAAAACGTTTTTCCAGTTTCTGTAAAATATTGATTTCGTCAGTTAGGAGTTCTTGGTACTTCGCCGTCGATAGTGCAAGTCTACTAACGAATGCTCTACACGTTCGTGGCACAGATAGTCACACACACAGGTTTATTAAAATCCTCTATTAATCACGTCTTGAGTGATATAAGATTGTCTCAATACAATTAAGTGACAAGGCAAGCTTTAACGGCTGTGATAACCGCTGTGTCAAAAGTATTCAATTTCAAATTTATTTTTTATGTATTTACTATACGTATATACGGGTGGTACTGTAATTTATTTATCTATAATTCTAACAGTTGTTTTATTAAGTTCTTGGTGCCTATACTTAAGTCTTATAATTTCCTTTTTAATTTGTTTATTTAAGAAGACTACCAGTGATGTGTGTAACACATTGCTAGTATTCTTGTGAACTCCTCTAACTAAGATAATAAATGATAATATAGAGTAGGTTCATGTAGGTAGTGTACTCGTCGGGATTAGAACCCGCAACCGAGTAGTTGTTAACCATTACGTTACCGCCGTATTTTACATGTACGTGGATTATAACTAGTGATGTGCCGGATATCCGTAGCCGTATCCGCGGATATCCGAGGGAGAAAAAAAATCTGTTTGGCGGATCTTGGACGGATCTTTTACATTGTTATATTTAATTAGGCCTATGAAATTTTAAATTTATTTTGCTAAAATAAATATTTAAATATCTAATGTTCACTACGTTACTAATATTATTAACAGTCATAATTTTATATTAATATAGAATAATTGACTCTTTAAAACGAGATCAAACCTCAAATCTTTGTGATAAGTGAATACACTTATCACAAAGATTATTAACTTATTAAATAGTTATTTTAAAAAACACGCGCAGTGCAAGTCGAAACATGTCGTGGTAATTGTCTTTACCGTCAACAGTCCTTTTAAGGTTATCGGCATTAATTGAGAAATAAGGTCTATCCGTATTCGTGGATATACATTTTTAATGATTCGGCACATCACTAATTATAACTATTATATTGTGTGTTTTATAGCTACCTTCAGTGAGGTATATGTATCGTATAGATAGAATGGTATGAGTTAAAAATAATTTGCCGTATCATTTTTTGTTTTAACTTTTAGACTAATTTTTTTTCGACTTTACTGAAGGATGTTAAAACAACACCACAAAATGTTGTTTAACTTATAATTAAAGGTAGTTAATTACTTATTCAAATTGTAATAATAACTACTATCGGAGTAACATATTTCAGTCTTCTATTTATATATTTTATTAAGAATTATTTTTGAATTCACACCTAATATGAACAATTTGTGTAGAACTGTAGCACAGTGAAAAATTATACTCCAAATTTAATAAAACGAAGGTAAACAAAGATTATGAAGAGGTGATGTTCGTTTATTACTAAACAAATGTTAGTTTCGCTCAAAAAATATAGGTATCAACATTTCCATTTATCTCTGGGTCGTACTAATGGTGTATTCAATGTACACGCAGCTTCTAATTATTTATATTCTCTATAAACATAAACCCTGAGAACATTACACTCCTTTTTTAGGCAGTCGTGTAAAAAGAACGAGACTTAATTACGTATATGCATTTGAATATTTGACGCATTTCGATATAATATATGTATTTTCGATTAAAAAGAAATTTACGTTAAAAGTAAGATACATTACTATTGTAACCGAATTGCAATAATTAAAAAATTTTGACAAAATTTATTTAATTGTTTACTAAAGTTGTACACAATTATATATATTTCTATTTACATACATTAGTGTAAGTAATGTGTTTGTTACAATTAATTTATAGTAAATTATAATAACGCCCACTTGAAAGTCAGACACCGTGACGTAGAACAAACTGGTTCAGTGTAACAGCTATTTAATTGCACTGTAAACATTTTGACTGAACCATATATATTAACATAATTTACTTTTTTTAAGTTTTTTTTACTTAGTTACTTATATATTATAAAGAAGATTTATTAAGAGAATAATGTCTGTTTTAAGCTCAATGGACGCTGGGTCAAGTAGTTGTAACTACTATGGTGGAATATAATTTAAGAAAAAAAAAACACTATTATTTATGGAATAAAATAAAATAAATAGTTACCCATATGATTGCCATTTTATTTCATACTCCCGTGAACAACCCCGTACATATTCTGTATTTCTTTAATATATTATACATTCTTAATTACTCCCTTATTTAAAACTCGAAACTGTTGTCGCGCCTTCTGAAATATTGAAACATCATTAAAAAAGTAATTTAATAGAAGTAATTAAAAGTAAGTACCACTTAATTGATACCAAAATGTTAGTACTCCATTGCCGCACACGTTATTGCCTATGTGCAAATTTATAAAACTTTAACCATGCTAGCATTTCAAATCACCGTTTTTAGACGAAAAAAAAAGGTTGGACACAATCGGGTGTGAGCACGAGTCATACCCGCATAGCCCTAGACACAAGCGAGCGGTCTGTGGTCTTTGCTTTGACCCAACTAAGACATTTCAAAGTTATATGGAGCGCGTCATTTAGATCGGACGGAAGGCGTGGCAATGGTTTAACTTGGTCATCTCCTCAGTCGTGTAACCGCGTCTAGTTTTGGGATTGATTCCCACACTATGGGGCGGTGGGTGTGGGAATCATATAATTATTTTCTTGACTGACAATAATTTATTATTTGTCATTATAAATACTTTTTAATTATATTATTATATATATGTATTTATATATTTTAGTGTTTGTATAAGAAATATGAATATTAATAATATGTATGTAATATGTTTATAGGTAAATATAGTTTTCAGTATATAGTATATTAACATAACCTTATATTAGTACACCACAGACTACCCTCAATTATATTTGACAATATCCGTACAAAGGTTGTCTGGAAGAAATCGCCGTGTGTGATAAGACCACAGATTAATATACCTTAATATTTGTAATATTTACTATTTAAAGGTATACAATAAAGAGAAAATAAATAAATAAATTTATTGGTTAGAAGTTTTTTGTCTCCGTTCATTGTATATTTAAACGTCCCCCAAGTCATAAAAGGAATATTTCAATGATATTGAATTTTAAACCAGCGTAGTTTTAATGGTTATTTACTTTTTAAGAAAAATGTCCTACTGAAGCTAATTATTTATACACCTATTAGCTACTCTGAGACATTAAAATGGTGAGTTCTGAATAAAAACTTTTATTTTATTCAAACCATCAGTCATGTTATTCATTACAACAAAAAAGTACTTTTTATGGTTTCGTACCCAAGGGGTAAAAACGGGACCCTATTACTAAGACTCTACTGTCCTTCTGTCTGTCTGTCACCAGGCTGCATCTCATTAACCGTGATAGCTAGACTGTTGAAATGTTTACAGATGATGTATTTCTGCTGCCGCTATAAAACAGAATAAAAATATATATTTAAGTGGGTTCTCTACTCTACGTAGTATTCAATCTTGTACGATGGTGCGGTACCCTTCATGTGCGAGTCCGACTCGCACTTGGCCGGTTTTCTCTAGTAAGTAAATATTTTAATGTAAGTACGGTTTATGTATATGCAGTAGTACTTATTACTTTTTGATTTTGGAGTGCCGAATACATAATACAAAAATAAAACGCAGATATTTGTAATAAACATGTATTTAACGTTGCATTCTCAACCGTGTTGAACCGCGTCCGATCAACTAGTTCATTTACGAGCCTAACCTAATGAACCTGCATTATAATACATTCATACAAAACAAATACTTGATTAAAAAGTACCTATTTTACCACTGTAAAGTCAAACTAAGTGTTGCGATATCATTCAAAACTTTTCAAGTATGTTTATCGCCCATTTCTGACATTGGCATTAAGGTCTCTGTCACAAATTCAAAGGGGACAATCATCTATAAGTGTGCGTATGTTACAGCAGTGAAATTGGTACCAAATAAATACAATGCTAAAAGCTTACCATGTAATACTAGGAGAGTGACTGACTTTATTAACAATTATTATACTGACTTTTATTTTCCAAATGTACCACATTTTTTTGAAGTGTTTGAAGAACACGTTAATGCTTCAATCATCCAAATATTTATCTGGATCATACATCTGGGTATCGGAACACTCAGTTACACAAAGGTATCGCCCCCCCTCTCCCCCTCCCCGATAAGGTAAAATAGAAATTGCAAACGTTTTGAAATAATTTCAAAACTTGTAAGTTCCAACTACAGTCAGCCTCTAATTAGTCTAAAGCTAGCCTTTAAACAATATTTGTTGCCATATGGCAACATATATATGTTATAAAACACGTTTTTATCCAAGACACTTTTACAACTTGCACACGGCATCCAGATTCAGAGAATCACATTTCTTTAAATTATAATAAAATTAATAATGGACATTTGGACAACCCTAAAACGACATACAAACAATAGATACAAGTAATATATGTTATTAAGTTTCTTATACATATGAAGATATACATATTTACAAATCACAGACATTTAAAAAATATTTTAGGGAAATATGGTGAAGTACAATTATTATTAAGATAAAAAACTCTATATTCACTGCCCATCGAGCAAAATGTCGACGAAACCCATCTAGCGGGTCTTTTACTGTAAGACCGCGTGTAAGTAATCAGTTTGTCTATGATAGGGAAAGGAGTTGAGTCGTGTACTTGTCTATCTAGGTAGTTCCAACACAACATTTGGTAACATAATAAAAGTACATTTAATAAAAAGGTTAAACTTAAACGCATGTTATAGTTTTAAAGAAAGTACAGTCAGGTACAACATTTTATATTTAATTTTAAGTTACAAAATTAAAATGTTTGTAACCGACTTTACTGTAATTATTCATATTTTGAAGTTAGATAGTTAAATTAACAAAAAGTGTATCAGTATGTTTTAATTATTATATACTTTTTAATTCCATTATTATACCGTACTTAACCTAACAAAAATAAGTGATCAGTTCTAGTGCAAACAGTTACAATTAATAGTAAATGCTTATATTCCTCTTCCAACAACTCAGCACCGCCACATCTGGTCGTCAAGGTACACAACTACCGAGGAATGAACATAAACCTATCTATTAAATTAAGAATATCACATTTTAAGCAAAATCATGACGTACACACAAAATATATTAAGAAAAGTAATAAATTACAATTTCCAATCCCATATCCAAAAAAAATTGTTAGATAAACTCATTGGTCAATCGATTTTTTTTATTAGAATAAGATAATCTACGACTGTACTACATTATTTTTTTTTAATAATACCTAGCGACTTTACATTTTTGATTAATGAAAAACGAAATAAATAATCGATTCGTGGCATCCAAAATTACTCATTTTCGCTAAGTTTCAACAAATTAATTTGTAATCATACATTTTACAATCACGGAAATTAATGTCTTATAATAAATTTAATTCTAAACTTGTTCATTTCCCACTATAAGTACTT
The DNA here is from genome assembly GCA_963859945.1 of Euplagia quadripunctaria. Taxonomy (NCBI): domain Eukaryota; kingdom Metazoa; phylum Arthropoda; class Insecta; order Lepidoptera; family Erebidae; genus Euplagia; species Euplagia quadripunctaria. The sequence continues at coordinate 1,948,786 of OY982563.1, forward strand.
ATAAACTCCATGCAATGTGTCCGTAACCATTCAACACCGAAAGCCAGATACTTAATTATAGGAACGGTTACACACAGCCTCAATTCCGTGACACATTCCTACTGTCCCATGCAATTCATTTCATTTAATAAAATGAAATTGGAGATCTATCATTTAAACATTTATACCTACATAAAATGTTATTACCACTTCAGATTATAATACCTAATTGTCATAAGTTTTCGTAATGTATTTTTTTCTGAAATATCCTGTGAAAATCTAGAGGCACATTTAAATAAACACAAAGTGGCATTGTACGGCCGCGACTCATGCTCTACCGACTATATCAGTGGTTCGTCCAACGACGCGTTCGCCCCAATGGGATGAATCACATTTTTAATTTTTTCAGTGATTCGTCGCACTGATATATTTTTAACAAAATTAATGTTTAGTCTTAAAACAACAAGAACATTAATTTATATGTAAATAAATGTTGTTGTTTTAAGACTGATATATTTGGATAGAATATTCTTTAAAACTATAAAAACTAATAAAAGCGTATAAATAAGATATTTTACAAAACTCAATTTTGTTTAATTGAACTTTTAACTTATTTAACTAAGATTGCGATGTCGACTGTACGTTACGTTATATTTGGTAAAAATAAAATCGTGGGACGATGTACTGAATGTTTTAGTTTATTCTGTGATTCGTCCCATTGGGACGTGTGACTTACAACTTGTGTCTATGTTGTAAGAGCCATTCTATTAAGGCTGGAATACTCTTCACCCTAGTTAGCAACACCTACACATAAGTCTCTCTAAAATCTAAACAGTTGGTTGACTAACAGGTTACAGTATATTACACTTACAAATCATGTAAGGCATGTTTTATAACTTAAGTCTTAGATTTTAATTAGCACATTAGGCTAAATGTTACCGAGTGACAAATGTTCTATCTTCGTATATAAAAAAGGCAGTAAGTTCTACATAAAAGTAAGTTGAATAACTGCCTTTTGAATTACGAATTAGTATTCTAGTAATATACTATAGGTATAGGGTGAATTTGAATTTCGAATAATTATTATTTCAAACCATATTATTACCCACAGCTGAAATCAGAAGGACCCTGACTGATATTTTGTACTAGTTTTTTTTTAAAGTTAAGTTTTCATGACTTCTTTTACTAATTGCAACACCGAACTCAGCAGCAGATCTGGTCGATGGAAGAAGTTATGCGAGGTCAAACTATACTCTTTATTATAGGTATCATAATATTATAATATTTTTTTTCGGCCTTTTTTTGTACTACTAAGTTATCAAACAAGAACGCAGCCTGCTTGATGGGAAGATTATCCGTGATTATAAACATAGGCAATACTAGCTAAGTGCTTACACAGATAGGTTTTAACTTTTGTATGTACTGTTCTCAAAAACTATGGCCGGTCTCTTAATCTGTATATTCGCATTTAAGAGTTTCGATAAGTTATACAACATTTTTAGTCAAGCAATCATCAGTGTTAATATCTTCGCAAGTCTCGATTCCTAATAAACTCGAATAAAAATAATACCGCGGGACACCCAAACAAAACAGATTGTGAAAATGGTTTCTTCAATTCCTTTAAAGAAGCATTTTCTTTTCAAAGGTCTGGGTGTTGTATCTGGTCCATCATTGCACTAAACGAATAAATAAAAAAAAAATCATAACAAGCTACGCACAATTCTACCGTTGTAATCGAGATAGCAGTAACTCGAGAAGACGGCCCTTCTGACTTACTACTTCTTCAAATATCACGGCATAATATCACTTCATATTATCTAAATATTTCTAAATGAAGAGTCGTATGCTTGTTTTCGATATTCGATATTGTAGGCAGATATATAGTGGTATAAAAGGGAGCTTATTACTACACACTCGTGTTTAATTTTGTTTATAAATTCGCACACAGGTACAAACATTTAGCCTAATGGGCTAAGCTTATATTATAGCGTATTATATTTAGGAATAGAGGCAAATACTAGATCTAGGAAAAACTTATCCTTACATACACCTGAGAATTGAATTGAAGTTACCTAATTCGTTGTAATTCGTCCAGATGACATTTTTACTCCGATTGTTAATCGGAATCTGATATCTAGATTTCGATTCTGACAAAAGTTTGTCAATTGTTTCAATATCGTTCGAAATACAAATAAATATATGATATCTACAACAAACATAATAGGGTAGATGACTGTCAAGTCAAATCAGTATCTTTTTAGTAAACGTTAAAACGGTAGCGTTAGTACATTTTTGTATGAAATACTAAGGCGTGACGTCACGCCTTAGTATTGTCAAATCATTTACTTTTAATGTTAATTTAACAATTATAATCTAAATTAAAAACGTTAAAATGAAACTGGTCGACAATTTTCACAGTATTTTAAGTTATTTTATTGCGACACTTGGCGAAATAATTTATTATGAGCATAGGCATCTACCCAATTGTAATTTGAAGATTTTGAGGTTATTCTATTATATTAATAGGACAATTCATTTCAAATCTCACATATATGTACATATATGTGTTAGATAAGATTGTTAATTAACATTTTTACATTATTGTTAATTCTACCAATATAATCATTTAGTACCTATATCTACCGTTTAAATTATACATAATTTTTTGAAAGCTCTTTGCAAAAGAAACAAATTGTTTTAGAAAATATTTCAAGCACTCCGTAAGTTAAAACAAGTTAATAATTGATGAATCACAAATTACACCTCAAATAAAAATGATAATAAGAACTCTATTCCTAAATATTCTACAGCACATTCTACCTTAACCGACAGCACAAAGTATATCCCACACTCAAGCCAATGTCTTCACACGATAATGTCTCTTATGCCGAAGCGCTAAGACCAATACTGGTCTGATCGGTTTGTTCACCTCCAAGCTGATGACAAGCGATGACAACTACTACCAAAGCACCATGTCTTAATGAAAGAAACGCACATTCTCGACTTGTTAGAAAGTATTAAGATTTATTTTAAAAAAACTATGAAAAGACTAAAGCGTCTAACTCTAATCTCTAAGTCTCAGTCATCGAGATATTATGTACTAGAGAAGCCACTCAGAACAAAATACATGTACCGTTTTTATTTGAATTAAAACTAAAAAGCGCTGCAGCGCTAAAACAATAATTTGTAGTCAAATCCTACAGTATTAACAAGCAGCGCTCTAACGTTTTTGAGTTGTAGTTTTCTCGCGAGCGTAAGGTCCTAAGCGCCGTGATTTTCGTGGCGTTTACGCGTGTTGCCCAACGAACTGCTACAAACATTTGTTTTCACTGCGGTGCCGGGACCGCAGTTAGCGTTACAAACTTTTTCTTCGCGGTGTCTACTCTGTGTAATAATAACTCAGTGGTCTCAGTCTTAAGTTAAATAAATAGAGACCCAGATATTGTCCTTTTTTTTGGGTAATATATTTTATAGAACTACAATTTAGGTACTTTGTTCAAACAATGTAGTAACATCAAAGACATTTTCTATTGGTATGTCATGACATGAGCAGAAAAGAAACAGATTTTCCTCTCCGTTCATCATTTGCTATATTCCTCAAACATTAGCTATATTTTACCTTAGTTTTGAACGGATGTTATGTTAGGTATGTCTTTCCACCACGCGGTCCGCCAGGCATAATCACCAGGCTAAATGATTATGCCTGGCGAACCGGGGCTGAACCGTTAATGTTGGGCAGTTGTATTGTATACTAATCAGCGCGAGAACTTGCATTCCGAGATACGAAATCAGTACCTAGTTACTGCATAGTACAGATTCTCTTCTTTTTATGTATGTGGATGTCGCCACATATCACTACATATTATAAAACAAAGTCCCCCGCCGCGTCTGTCAGTCTGTCTGTTCGCGATAAACTGAAAAACTACTGAACGGATTTTCATGCGGTTTTCACTAATAGACAGAGTGATTCATGAGGAAGGTTTTGGTGTATAATTTCTACCCGTGCGTAGCCGGGCGGGTTGCTAGTTATTACTAAAAAAAAACTTTTTCCAATAAAATTTTGACTAACTCAATCATGTTTAAAAAAGACTAAAGCTTCTTTCACTTTAGAACCTTTCACACAAATCCAAAATTAAGTTTACAATTACCTAATCACTATTTTATCTCAATTTATTTATTCATTTTTATTGAGAACTTAATACCGCTAATTATAATGAAATCAGTAGTAAGTTCATATTAATCAGCTTATTAGGCTGTCACACTAGGTAATGATTATATTCTCAGTATGGACCAAGTTTACAAAAATGCTCTTACTCAAAAAGTAAATTGTAAAAACCGAGGTCAACTCAAATTATACTCAAACAAATATTAAACCATAACTTCCTTTGAATTTTACGGATGACTTTTTTCCAGAAAAAGTTATCACAAAATTCACTTTCTTTTTTTAACCCCCGACGCAAAAACGACGGAGTGTTACAAGTTTGACGTGTCTGTGTGTGTGTGTCTGTCTGTGGCATCGTAGCTCCCGAACGGATGAATCGATTTTGATTTTGTTTTTTAGTTTGAAAGGTGGATTAGTCGAGAGTTTACTTAAGTTCGTTTTGTTGTTCGAAGATCATCAGCACTTTTTTAACCGTTGAAGGGATTATCGAGTCGGGGGTTTTTATACACACATTATAAGGTATGTCTCGTCGCGCGTCAAGTACAGGGTCGATACTTTTTCTTTTAATAAAGCCCCGTCTCTTCTTTCTCATAAAATATAGAGTTGCTGCGTACGTAAGAATTGATTTTTTTTAAATAAAGAATACGTCTAGTAACGTGAGTCACACATACTAGTATTCTTGTTCACCCCCAAGTAATATAAATGCTTGTTCTAGGAGTTCCCGTCGCTAGTTAACTGGGTGGGGTTCGAATCCGCAACTATTTAATCGCAAGCCGGACGCCTTAGCTTTTACACTGTTAATTCATTAACATTTCTATTTAGGAAGTTATTAACAAGTCGAAAATGTGCATTATAAGGTCAGGTAATATGCTGTTTGCAATAATTCTATACATATTAATGATCGTGATGTTGAAACGGTAAGGAAGCAGTCTTGATTACAATTTGTTGCATCATAATTATTTATATATAACCCGTTACATATACAATGATTTTTGTGAACCAATTAGTTGCTGATATATATTTTATGTTATTTTTTATTTATATTCATTTATTAGTGACGATAGAGTAACATTATCCTCAACATGGGTTATTTCAAATTGTTTTTTACAGAATAGACTCAGTGTTAATAGATTTTTTTTAAATTAAATCAATGTTGCGATTATTTCGATATAACTTTAAATATAGAACAAAGCTTTTTCAAGTGTTTATTTTTCTACAAAATAACATTTAATATATTTCACCAACTTTTATTTTATGTGATGATTACCGAAGTTTGTATTTGCATTGTTTATTATTTTCATTAAACTTTGTAAATATTCAAACATTATGACA